>CM032892.1:23273953-23403953 GCA_019176425.1 Megalops atlanticus
CACAAGAATGAACCAACTATCTATACATTTGTTAGTAATAGCATGGAGAGGTTTAAAATGAAATTAAAGGGAAGAGAAGTGGTATACATCAGTGTTTCTCAACCCTACTCCTGGCGGCACCCTGTCCTGCATATCTTCTATCTATCCTTGCTCTACCTACCTGACTGAACTCATCAGTGGCTAGTTTTATTAGCTGAGCACACCTGATTTAATCAAGCAGCAAGGATAGATAGAAGATATGCAGGACAGGGTGCCGCCAGGAGTAGGGTTGAGAAACACTGGTATACATTATTATATATCCTTGTACTTTACACAATTCAGAAATAATTGTAATTGTAATTGAAATAATAATACATTTCTCTCACACCAAACACTGCAGAGAATGACTAAATAGTTTGAGACTTGGCTTAATTCAACAGTAGATCTGTCTAGTATAGTTAATGACTGCAAATTGTGTGACTGATTTAAAAAAAAGAGTTAACCTGAACAGCATTTTTGTATGATTTCTTATATTAGGAAAAAAAAACACAGCTAGGGTGGGATGGCTCTAATGGTCTCTAATTGATCGTTGATTATACCATTGACATTCTTATGGATCAAGACTGAAAACAAAGCTTGAAGAAGGCTCAGGATGATTATCAAATAAGGCTAATAAATAATAACAAATAAGGCTAATACAATTCTCTGTTTCCCCTATTTTTAGCTCACTGGTAGCTGTCTTTGCCTTGTCTGATTGACTAAAATGCAACACATAGGGTTTCGTATCATGAGACATGAGACCAGCTGCAGACAAGGATTGACCACCACCCCAGAATCCAAATATAGTGTGAAAGTAGTGTAAATGGCAGCATTCATGGCAATGTCCTGCTTTCACTGTAAATTACCTTGGTGGTTATAAAACCAGATAAAATGAGCTCCATTAAATAAAGATTTCATAAAAAACACTGAAGTCTGTTAAAAACACACAAAAATAAATGGAAGCTGCATGACAGGAAACGCATTAAATATTGAAGAGGGGAGACATTTGCTTGTAAGGCCAGAGGCAAGTTAAATATCT
Organism: Megalops atlanticus; assembly: GCA_019176425.1. Classification (NCBI taxonomy): domain Eukaryota; kingdom Metazoa; phylum Chordata; class Actinopteri; order Elopiformes; family Megalopidae; genus Megalops; species Megalops atlanticus. The sequence continues at coordinate 23,275,011 of CM032892.1, forward strand.
CCATTATTTTTCTCAGTAATGCAGTCCTATCACCCTCTCCAAAACTGATTAGCCTGTGTGTATATTGAACATCTCAAGAGAAGCCACATTGGTGCTCATGGCTAGCGGTGGTGTACTGAGCTCCGGTACCACTTATTAAACCAGCATTAATACAGACGACACTCCTGTAAACACATGCTTTTTTCCCCAAAATCCTCTTTGAAATCTTCACAATCTGTGAATAATGGAATTGTCTTAAAACAGTGTAACTGAGATGTTGACTGTCTTGCCAGGCGACGGTTCACTGGGGAGGATTTGATTTGACTGTCCATCATGCTCGCCCCCGGGACGGCAACTATTCCTGTCTGACCTGCCAGACTTCCGCAAAACCCTTTCAAAGACATTACTGCGCCGTTATTTCCATTTCAAAGGCTCCCCAGAAAATCACTTGTCATGTCCTGGAATTAGAGGATATCAGAGTGCAGGTTGTTCCTCTCGCTGTACACTGTGAAACCACTTAGGAGACTTTGAGGTGCATTTATTTATGACAGAGAAACGCCACGTTGCCGTGTCTGACCGATATGACAGAGGCGTGTGCGAAAAGCAGCTTTGATGGGTTCAGATGACTTAATCTGAGGAGCCAGATTAAAGTCTTCAAGGAAAGGAGAGCGCTGCGAAAATACGAGCCAAATGTGTTTTTAAATATGCCTTTAATGTTCTATTCATTTTTCATTAAGGGACTGGTTTACTAAATCAGTATAATATTTCAGAGATTCCGGTCTCAGCGGGCCGGTCTCTGCAGCGTTGAGCACCGCGGTGTCCGCCAAACATCTGCAAAACCGCTCATTGCGTGGGGACGGGAGCAGCACGAAAATGTGCTTCTCATTCGTCGAACTTCAGTCCCCTGCACAGGAAATAGGCATAAAAACCCTGAGGAAGGCGTGGCCAAGGGGGCGACCATCCACCAGCCAATCAGTCTGCGGCCACCTGAGCCACAAGCCGGATGATTGGCGGCCAGAGGCTCGGGGCTCTTCTCGATCCTTAACTTGCAATAACAAAATTTAAGCAAGTGTTACTTTTTTACATGAAACACATACTTTTGACAGCAAGCCAAGCCGTTCTTGATGCATTTGGTCATAATTTTCCATTCCAGGAAATATTATGTGGCTAGCCACACCATCCTGCCAAATTAGCCTCCATTCTGCTGGTGTGCTTTCCATCCAACAGAGAGCACGGCACAGAGTTAAATATCATTTCGGCACAGCAATATCTGTCATTGAGTCCCTTGGAATGAAGAAGCCGTGAGAGGGAGTGAAAATTGTAAATGACCACTGATGTCAACTTTTCTGCATTCTCCCTGATTTTTTGGTATGTTGCCCTATGTTAGCGCTTTTAGAATCTGACAAAAAGTGGGCTAGGTGCCTGGACAAAAATCAGGCCCTTAAATACTAAACTGAATACAAAAGAGGTTCTTCTATGTCTCACATTTTTCTGCCGTGATTAGCCATTTCTTTTTTGACTCATTGGGGTGTAATTTAGGCGGTACAGAAAACAGAAATGTGTCTTTTTTCCTAATTCTGTCCACAGAGATCTGAAATCTCTGCAGTGAGCCACATGTTACAATTGCCCACAAACACTCAAATATTAGAGCTGACACAGATATAACGTATCAATTTCAAGGAAATTAGACAGGTGAAGGGTTTTTTTGGGAACCGGTTTTGTCTGTGATGAAAAAGCACACTGCTCCGTGCTGCATCACCAGCCATGACTTCTCAAGATTCCCCCAGAGAGAGAGATAGGATTTAAGAGGGGGAAAAAAAATCAGTCAATTACTTTTTCCAATTATAAAGGCCTGTGGACAGGGAGAGGAGCAGCACCGCTCACAGACGGGACTCTTCTGGAAGACGGGTCTCTTCTGGGACCGTGTTGAATCTCCTGTACCTGGAGCCCAGGTGCCAATTATGTGTTAACTTTTCATTTTCAGAGGGTGTCTGAAGACATGAAAACAGATATAAGAAATCTGATAGCAGGGAGAACAGAGAGGCAACCATTCAAAAAAAAAAAAAAATCAATAGAGGGACAGAGAATATCGCTCTCGACCAGTCATTTCTGTGTTAGATAGAGATGGGTGTCCGCTCAGCCGAGACCTTCGGAGAAATCGACCCCAGATTCCCTGCACGAGAATCCCAGACACCCATCTCCCATCCTCAGGGTCCTCCCAACCTCAGAGCGCTGGCCTCAGTATCCCAGCCTCATGTTCCCATCCACAGTACACATTTGATTTTTCAGAAAAAAAAAAATGCTCTGTTTTGATCCACAAAGCTTTTTTGACAATCTCCAGGAGACCATTTGAGTAAGAGCACACGCATAAACGCCGCTTCGGAGTACATAAAATCAAAATGGCCCTCCACAGTACATTTGATCAGCAAAATAAGAGCGCACATGTGCTGTAGTGCTTTACGAGGGCCATACACACCGCAAAGGCCTATAAAGAGAGGGTGAATGCAGATAGAACTGTGGATTTGGAGCTAAAACCCATCACTCACTTGTTTATGCAACACTTCAGTGCTATTATTGTTCTGTTCGGGGGTACCTGTTCATTTAATTCAATGCTTTTAGGACACTTGGGATTTTCTATTGATTTTACATAATCACTTTTTTTTCCATGGACCAAATGAAAAACGGTCTCTTGGTTTAATTTTCAGAAGATTTGTAATTAATATAATATAACATATGTATCTGAGAAAAAAAGGGAAAAAAAGTGTTATGTGATTCACAGAGTGAACCTCCTGTTACTGCAATGTCACTCCAATACCAAAGAGAAGGAAAAGAGTCTGTGCAGTTCATTATTACCTTTTTGCGTGGTTTGCGTCCTCAGTAATAAAAGCTGACTTGTTTTTGACTGTCTATCAGGGGTATTTTAGAAGACTTTGATTCGCCTGAGGTGCACACGAGGCCACTGCCGCCTATTTGCAAACGCAAGCTGATTGTTTTTTCGCGAGTTCTGGTTGGACAGAAGTGTATCAGGGGATTCGAGTGTATCGTCGCAGGCAGACAAAAGCCCCGGGCCCAGCGGACATCTGACCATTCAAACGGCGGGCAGCCGAACAGCAAGACAAAGCGGAGAAGAACTGGATTAGAACCGGGCCGGCCCGCTCCTCGTCTGGAGGAGAGATAAGGCTTCACCACGGCGTTCACCGTATGACACCGCTGTCTGCCGCTGTAATTCTCGGATGACGAAACAACAACACAGTATGCCAGTAATTCTCAGCCTTTGCTTAACATCAGTTAGTTTAGCTGTTTCTGCTAGCAGGTTTGCCCGCTCACTTTGACAGTAGGAACCCGTGACCTTTTTATAATGCACAGAAGCCTCCCAAAACTTAAAAATGGACACTGTATTCATTAAGGCTATCCTGGAATTGCAGCATTTTGATATCGCACAGGAAGCACCAAAGAAAATTTGCATCAATCCAGCTAGTGACAACAAAGACAGATTGTCCTGATAAATTTGAAAATGAAATAAGCCCATTTTCTTTTTTGATGGACAATCCTTCTTAGGTCTAGGGGAAAACAAAACTTAATGAATGTCTGGCTGGTCATAATGTTTTCTTAAATTTCTTTTGGAAACAACTGTAACCGTGGCGGGTATTTATTTTTACTCGATAGTATTTCTCACTGTACCCAGCACCCATAAAATTTTTGGTTGAGTTTATATTACCTGTATTTAGAAAGCTCCTCACGCCCACACTGAGTAATGCAAGGTTGCCACCTGGCTGGTACTTTTATAGGCCTAGCCAGTATTTGTATGGACTCTGACCTCCTCCTTGGTAATTTTGGATGCTGTCCAGTATTTCATAGGCAATTCAATCCAAACATTTTTTGTTTCTATTTTCATTTTGAAATGTGCGAGACAATTATGCTTTGATTAGAAGTGTGTCAAAAAGTCAACGCTGTAACACAGTGTTGTGTAACATATTTGATTGAGGCCTTGCTCCTAACCATATGCGTCTATGTGCAAACATAGCAATGCTGGCTCTCTCGCATGCTGAGCACAAACAGTGACCCCTCCACTGCACTGAGGAGGAAAATCAGAGGCAGCAATAGTGTAGTTCCAGGATGCTTGGTTCATTAATTATTACTGAGTTTTTGTGGAGGTGAGTGGGGGATTGTTTGGATTTTAGACATGGCAACCCGAGGGTAAAGTGACGTTCAGACAGGGAGGCAGGGAATGCAGTACAAATGGATCCTGACGCACAGGTTCATGACGCAGTCAACAAACACATATGACCCAAATCTGTCCCGTAAATCTGTTCCCGCGCATGCCGAGGAAACCTGGGCAGACCGGTCAGGCGTGGGAAAATCGAGCAGTGATGTAATTAATTGTATTGGGCTGCAACGAGCGATGGCGTCCCGGGCTGACGTGACATCAGTTGTAACCTGTGAGGTCATTGTGTCTGTACTGGAAAGACCAATCCAACACACTGCAGTGGGCAGTAATGTACACTTCCCAAGCTGCCATTAAACATAAGAGGAAGAAGAAGAAGAAGAAGAAGAAGAAGAAGAAGAAGAAGAAGAAGAAGAAGAAGAAGAAGAAGAAGAAGAAGAAGAAGAAGAAGAACAAGAACAACAACAACAACAACAACAACAACAACAAAGGAAGCATGGACAAAAAACCAAAGTCCAAAAAACATGGTGGACACACAGTAAATACACATAGCATGAAGATGTTACCATCTTCTATCTATATTATGCACCTTTAAATCATATATCCTTACAAGCACTTTCAGACTGGAGGAAAAACTAATACAACTGCATATTGTATATTTTTCATTGAGTTTTCCCCCCAGAGGAAGGCACTATGGAACGGTAGCTGGAATATGAAGATGATACAATCTGGGTCAGAGCTCCCTCGCACAGTATTAAACTCAACCTTCGACAGAACCCCCACAGCAACCCCGACTTGCTTCCAGGACTCCCTGGCGGCCCTCTTCATCAGAGAACAGTTCAGTCCAGGGGGCACATGGAAGGTGTCTGCTGCCTGTGGCAGTTGGACGTCTGTACCAGGTGGCCCAGAGCTCCCCGCCAATCCCCTGGGAGCTGGAGGCACACTTTGCAGCATCCTGCTTTTCCGAACCAAGTGCACTGTGGGCCCGCAGGGACGTGGCGGGAGCTCCGCAAACGTCCCCAGGGCCGGAGTGAGCAGACCGGAGCAGCGAGATGTCACCTGTGAGGTTGCATTCCTCACTCGCAGAGAGGAAGCGGAACCCGTCACAGGTTTCCCCGGGAGGGGATCTAGCAGGCGGTCTGAACACAGCAGAATCCTCTCATATTTTTAATGAGTCACTAAAGGGACTGTCTGCTCCTGTGCTAGAAATATAAAAGGCTTCATTGTGAAATTCTACAGAAAATAGTTTTTGAAAAATGAACACGGTGTTTTATTCACAACAGCGACCGCCCGTCCCCTTTCTTAGCAACTCCAGGCAAGTTTCCCAGAAATATTTTCATAATCCCCTACCTTTTATTTTCAAGTGTTTATACATGAAGAGAAGTTATGAATCTATGGCTTACATACAGAAAGAGATATAAGGGGGATTCCACTTTAAGCCAAAAGGTACAGCATTTCACATTTGAAAGATCATCTTGTTCCATGTTGTATTAGATATGGACAATACCAGAAACCACAACCACAATAGCAATGTTTCAACAGCTTGAATAGACATTGCAACAGTGCAAGTCTTGTGTTATCTTTGACCAATGCTTCCTGCCCAGGTTTTGGTCTCCAGTTTATGTGGTGTTGCTCTTCCCCCGATTGCTTTTTCCTCTCTCTCTCTCAGAGACTTTTCTTTTTAACAGCATAATAACTTGACTTGATCAGTTACGAGCTTCCTCGGACATGCGTGGTGTACTTATTGCAGTGGACTGACACCGATTGATTGCATATCATATATCTATAATGGTTGGTCATGCCCCCTTTGATGCAAGTTAGATACATCCAAATGAACATCTATCCATGCTGACAACATAGCTTTTTTATGTGCAGTGTATGCTTATGCATCCAGTGTATGCTTAAACCCTTTCACAGCATTTAGTGGTACCTGACTAATGTACTTCTGATGATATTTATTTTCCTAGGCTAGGGATTTTTTTGAGCTAATGGCGTATGCGTGTAGCATGTTGCCATGAAGCAATATGTGTGTTTCTGCAATCCGTCAACCACAGAGACCTGGAAGAGCGGAGTCCCGCGGGTTTAAGAATTTCCTTCATTAGCTTCTAATTTACGCTTTGAACTTCAGAGGAGGTGACTTCCTCTCCAAATAGCGATTTGGGTTAAATAATTAAAAACAAGAGGCAAATACATCAGCCGGCTCTGTAGGCCTTTAGGACCAGAACTGCTCGATGCATACGTACACAGAATGTTGAAACGAAAGCGGGACTCACCCGACACTCGAAATGCAGCGCTGCTAAATAAACATTACGGGCGCCCTGAGTGCACTGTGACCTCACTCACTATCTATCTCCTGATCGAACCCACCACTGGGCAGACCAATGAAACCCACCCCCCCCCACCTCATCCCTTCCTGATTGCAACTTCCACCCCTGCGTAGGCTACCTGCTCGCGGAATCGGAAGCTTTACAAGCGCGTCTGATTTAATTAAGGCGGCCTCTCGAATTTTACAGGACTTCTTTCCGCAAACGCATTATTGTAATTACCGCGCTGAAGGTTAATGACAAGCAACGTTCTTCCAGTTGGCAACAGCCCATAGCGAGAGGGAGACAAAAAGAAAAAAACGGAATCAGTATTTGCAAACTAAACACTTCAGCTGCTCGAGACGGCACATGATTAATCTCTTCCATCTCTCCGATAAATATATAACCCAGCCATGTTTGTGCCAGGTGCTTAAAGATGGAGAAAAATGATGGGTTGCCAAGTCTTGGAAACAATGAGACACAGAGAGCCCGCAAACTCCCCCGGTGGTTAAGTAATGGGGATTTATCAGATTTTTTCGGCCCTTCGATAATTTATTATGCCTTCCCTGCGTTCTGTGTGGCTGGGAGTAGTTTCATAGTTTCCATGTCATATTTTCCCTGATGTTTCATCTCTCTTTTTTTGCTGGATGGGAAACGGTGGGAGACGCACACGGAACAGGTGCGCCTGGCATGTGCTGAGAGCCCCCCCCCCCCTCATGAAGAAGAGCAGCAGACAGATGTTCCCTGTTTGACTCCACCTGATCAACCAATGGGCCCGGGCTCCACAGTAGCAGCTCCTAGCTTTACATTAGTGCTCCCCCTTCCAGCTCACACATATTTAATAGTCTAATGTTGCCTGAGAATAAACTGTTAGCCATGTGTCATGTGTCCTTCTATCGAAACCCAGCTGCATCGCGGTTTATTTCATTCTGGAAAACCACCAGGCGACATCAAGGGCTTGTTATGAAGGGTGTCCTTCTGTTTTGTTATTGAGGTACATCTCTGTACCGTGTGGTATACAGAACATCCTTCTCTGCCATTCACTTCATTAATGAATACACATACAGGAAAAGGAAACTTCTTGAGTACATACAGTGTATAAATGACATTCAGAGCGAGTAATTCCAGTGCTGCATGCCTGGATTTACTGTATTTATAAAACTCTGGGGTTATAAATACAGAGAATGATCAATGCGTCATGATATCTTCAGGAAGTGACAATGATACAGGTGTTAAAAATGCATAAATACATCAGTAAGTCCATGTTTCATGTTTCCCAGCTTCGTGACATGAACCCCAATCAGTATATTTATTCGGCAAGAGAACTGTTTTGAGAATCAGTGCTGAACATCTGCTATGATGGATCTGAACTCACAAAGCTTAGTATTTACATTTGGAGTCCTCATTAGCAAAAGCAGTGTCTATATTTAAGTGCTTTCAGATTCATTAAAGGGATCTTCTTTCGTTTGTTTGTTTTGGGCCGTTTACATGAAGCGGCGCGCTTACTTCTGCATGGCCTTGACAAGCTGTGACTGACAAGACAGGTCATTATAACGGTTATAATTATCTGACTCTCACCCACCTCGCTCTCATGCACTTTATGCTCTGTTAAAGGAAAATATTCCATCTCTGAATTAGAAACATTCGTCTCTGGGCATCGCTGGGAAAGAAGTTTCCTTCTGTCTCCCCTTAATGTCAACATAACTTCAAAAGAGTGTGATCACCACTCTCCAAATCTGCCTGTGCGGGAGAAGGTGTTATGTTACACACTCGCCTGATGCCCTCTCAAAGGATTCTGGGTAAACGGCTCAACTGCTCTGCCAGCCCCCGTGAGACATGGCCTCCGCTTTGAGTTCGGCGCTGGAACAGTGCAATGGGAATGCGCTGATGGATACATGGATAAATAATGGACACAGTCTCTCAGCACAATCCCATCCATGCCAAAATTTACATTTCTTTTCCCCCCTTTTTGAAAGCCACCGGATCGCCGTTTCGGTTTGTCATCCGCCATGGAAATAACAGCACAGCGCCCGCAGAAGCCCAGTACCCAGAATGCCAAGCTGGCTCTTTCACTGCATCTGGAACACTGACATCTTTGCATTAAAAAAATGAAGGGGTGAGATCATTCCGTCCCCTCTGGGACCACAGGAAAGGAGAAGGCATGACCTGTGACCCCTGCTGTGACAAAACAATGAGTTATAAGTTACATAAATCAGTTATGTAAAAACATCTGGAATGTCTTTTGGCCATTTTTTTTAGCATCTTGACAATTTTCTTACCTTCTCTTGAAGCAAAATTTGTGAAGGAGCTTTTCACACATAAAACAACGTGATTACATGGCATCTCTCTTTGTGTGTTGCTTCTGATGAATACGTGGCAAATCACAGAATGACACTTCTCAGAAGTTTCTGGCAGTCCACAGGAATCAAATGCTGGTTTATTTTGGGCTGTTGCGTCGCTACAAAATCTCCCTCTCTTTGAGCCACACATCTCCCAGCCCAGACCCATTCTGACAGGCCTACTTACAATCAAAGCAGCACAGTGAGAACTTAGATCCTGAAGCTGTCTGTTATAAGCACATACAGAGTTTTTAGAATTATTTTTTTGATTGACCGATTGATCAAGTAAAGATTTTGTTGACCACTGTTTTTTTTTGATTGGGTTTAATAAACAATCTTCATTTTTCAGTTCTGTTTACTCGTACATGCTGGCATAGCTGCGGCCACCCGGGTTAAGCCCCTGGTGTCTGTCCTTTGACTCCCATAGTCGTGTCCTGCATGTGTATCGGTGTAGGTTTTTCAGGCAGACGTGTGGGGCATAGGTTAATTGGCCTATGGAGCAGGAGAGACAGGTTATTTATTTATTAACTTATTTGTTAGCTGGTTCGTGCTGGAGTGCATTACTGAAAACATGTACTGCCCAAACACCCCACAGTTTATTTGTACATAGCTGAGCAACTGTTGACAATTTAAGGTAGTCACACATTTCCCAGTGCAGCGGTTAGACTTTTTCTCCCTACCACCCCTCTAATACAACTGCCCTGATGCCAGAGGCGGAGGGGCTCCCCTTTTGAGCCGGATTCTGCTTAAGTTTTCTTCCTTTTAGCTAGAGACTTTTTCCTTGCCGCTGTCGCCGTAGGCTTGCTCTTGGGGGTTCAGGCCCAGGATCTCTGTAAAGCTGCTTTGTGACAAATTCCCTTTGTAAAAAGCACTGTACAAATAAAATTGAATTGGATTGAGCAGAATAGTCTGTGAACGGCAGGAAATAAAACTTTAAAGGAGCTGCCCTGTGGACCTGAATTCTCACAAAGTGAAACCAGCGCCTAGCTGTCTAAAACAAGCTAAAGGTACAGTGTGCCATTCATAAGCGGTGAACATGTCAAAAGTCATTACAAAGTCACTGGGATAAACACAACAAGATAAAGTTGTTATAAAGAATAAAATACAGCAGTAAAGTAAAATTCAGATTATCAGTGTCCGGGTCTCACACTCCCATTCACCTTGGAAATAGTTCAATTTAAAATCAAAACAGCCCTCATCGAATTTCCTTGTCTTTGAGGGTCTCTCAAGAGTATCTTGTACTGGGGAATTTTGCCCTCATTTCAGAGAAGTATTTTTTGACAGAAAGGTCCATTTTGAGTCAGAAATGCTCCCCTCTGACAGTCAGCTAGATCGCACGAACTTCCGCCAGCTCCCAGAATATGGCTAATTTCCATTGTTGTAGAGGTGACACAGATACACTGCAAGCATACAGTATGTTGCTTTTCAGTAGCAGATGCCCACACTCAATCTGCAAAACAGGCAATAGGAAACAGGTTTAAAAATAGGAGTAGGAGGTAGGAGTTTAAAATGCAATGGCAGGGTACAGGCAGTAATGAATGTGATGTTTTGATTTTCAAATTACATTCTTTGACATTATTTTTTCATTATTACAAACTCATTTGAATGAACTGCACATCATGTCCCTGCTACAATTCCCCGACGCCCCACAGTTTTAGTACAGCTGCACTCTGTGTACATGCTGTAACTTAACGTTTAATGCACTGTGTAATCAACTTCTTTTTTGATTAACTGTGTATGTGAAATTGTTAGGCAGAGAGAAATGATAAAAAGGCCACCAAGAACAAGCAGTGTTTTCATGTTTTTATGCAAATGAATGAAAACATTGAAAAACCTAATATTACTGTCAACAATACACAAAAACACAGCATATGTTTTTGTAAAAAACTGATGCTGAAGTGTAAAAAGAGACACAGTTGTATGGTACATTCATGAGACTCTAGGAGCCTCTTTGGTATTTGGATAATGAGATATGTGAGGTTGAGAAGGAAACTCAGAACGGAACACAAAGGCCAGAGTCGTAAGAGTCGTATGAAGTTTTGTTTATTTTTTTTTACTGTTCTCTCCTGCATAAGGTCAGAGGGGTCACCCTTGCAGCGGGTTAATCTGCCTTATCTTGGCCCTCGTGTGTCTATGGCATTTGCCGCGGAGCTGATGTCAGCTTAGTTTTTTTCCTTTTTAAAAGGTTTCAGAACAATGCCATCCCCTCCCACGAAGGCAATCCAACCTGAGAATTATCCTCTGCTAATGTTAATGAATTCTCGCCGGGTAGCCTTTGACACGCGCTTGGTGTGAGGCCGGCACGCTCCCCTAAAGCGAGATGTTTGTGCTTGCTCTCGTGGGGCTTTAGGAATCGGCAGTGATGAATAGCTGAATGATTTATGTTGCTGGGTTCGCCCGTGGTCACTCTCAGACCCCTGACCTTGTGCGTGTAAACTTCCTCTGTCCCTTCCTTGCGGTTTGAAGCGGTTTCGTGAGGAGCGGTGAAAGCAAAGCTTTCATATGCGCAGCTTGCGCAGTGAACCCCTGGGTGAATTTGCGTACTAATTTCATCGGGACGCCAAAGAAATTACCCCCACTTCATTATGCAAAGGTTTCTCCTTTGCAAACAGTAACGGGCTGAAAGTATGTCACCTTTGATCTCTTGCTGGAAGTATCAGTCAGATGCCGATGCTCTGTAGTATCTGACAGCAGCAACACGCAGTCTCACAGGCCTGGGAGTAAAAAATCGATGGGAGAAAGCTGAAGATTCTCCTTTTGAAATATTTATTGGGAGGTAAACACACAAGCACTGACAGGGAGGGTCATTTGGACTCTTTTGCACATGTCTTTTCACAGCAGAGCAGAGCAAACCCGTCTCTGTATGGCTACAGCCTGCTACCCCAGCTAGTGCCTGTTATCTTCGCCCACGTTCTTTTGGTAGTAAGAATTGCATCAGGGCAGCTCATAGGGTCAGAATTCCCAGTTCAGTGGACTTGTGGTTAGAGCAAGGAATCCACTGCTGCTCTGCTCGGCAATCAGCATTAAAAGAGATGGATTGTGGGCAATGGCCTTGCGGCATCCTGTACAGGAGGTGTACTTGCGCAACAGCTGCTCGACAGCACAGAAATAGGAAATACCTTAAGGTCAAGGAGCAGTACATGCGATCGAAGAGGAGAAGCAGATGTGTTGTACATGAAAAGTAAATGTGTGGTAGAGCAGGAGTAAATGTATAATAGAGAATTTGTACATGTGATTGAAGATCTGGAGCAAGTCTGTGATACAGCAGGAGTAAATGTGTGCTACAGCAGTCCTGCCCTCTTTAACATGCCCCTCCTAGAGCATCTAACCTTCACCGTCCTCATCCTCACTCAAATGCCAAAGACACCCCCTCCCAACCCTCCCCCACCAGCGGCCCTCTGAAACATTCCCCCCCAGCCCTACCACTTCAACTACGGGATTCAGCAGCAGAAGCAAGACCCCATAGACCAGGAGTTAATCTCATGTCGAAAGCAATCCTGCAATCCCATTACTCTAGCAGTACCACACTTGCACCTGGTGCAGTCATTTACTGGGAGACAGACACACACACATACACGCACACACACATACACACACAGGTGATCGCTGACATTAAACCCACAATGTCTGAGCGGTCAATGGGCAGATGGTGGTGCAACTGAAACACAAGTGAGAAAAAAACACACACACACACACACACACACACACACAATTGGTGGCCCACTCATTAAAACAACTTCAACTAAAAAGAAATTTGTTTTAAAACACGCAATGCAACAGAGCCACCCCATTCCCAATGATTTTTTTTTTTTGTAATGTGAGCACTTGTAAAACACCCAAAAAACCTTTCCCTGGACAGTTGCATGATAATAAGTACTTTTCACAGTAATCAGATCTTGACTCCCAGTGGGGTTAATAGTTATAATCCTGCTGTGTGATCAATTAGATGGGAGAAGGAGAAGGAGCTTCCTTTGTCCAATCACAATTAATGCTGCAGTACTAACAGTCTGAGGGTTCCAGTTCTTAATGTTCTTAATGCTGTGACTCAGCAAGAGCTCAAACCGATTACATGCAATGAGATTACTGATTCAGGCCAGAATATCTGACCACTTAGCCACTGAGCACAGTGTATTATAGAATAACAACAATAAGGAGAATTATCTAAAAAAATACAATGATAAACCAGTAATGAAACAGTGGGAAAAAAACAGCATGATTATTATTTTAAAATACTTTTTATTTGACATATGGAAACCTAGTTAGTGAATTGATAAAATACTACTGTCCCTAACAATCTTTAGAAACTGGATATCTTGAACATCAAAAATGTATTTCATACAATCACACAAATGCAATTAAAATGGGTTTCTTATCTGTCAATAACTGTTCATATTACTCACAAAGCTCCTCCATCCCCCTAAATTTGAGTTTCCTCACAACTTGCAGTTGATTGGCTATAAGTGTGTCAGCACTTCCGCCCCCTAGCTGTTGTTTTTGTGTTTTTTCTCGTCCGTCTTTGTTGTCCATGTGCTTTTTGTTCTCCTTTCGTTCTAGCCCTGTCCCGATCTTCGCCCAGTCCCCGCCTGCCTGATTGCCTGATCACCTCCACCTGCCAGCCTGCTCACCTGCTTCCCATCATCTCGTCAGCTCTGCCCCATATAACACCCTGCATGTCCCTGTCTCATTGCTAGTTTGTTGCAGTGTTTCGTGCCTGTTTCGTCCCCGCCATTTCTTGTTTCTGAGATCGCCTGTTCCTGACCCTGCCTGTTGTCCCGACCTGGTTTCTTCCTGCCACCTTGACCCGATTGCCTGATCGCCTGCCTGCCTGGTTTCTGACTCTGCCTGCTCCTGTTTTTGCCCCTGGATTTGCCCACGGACTGCCTGCCTGGTCTCGACCCTGCTTGTTCTTGATTTGCGATCCTGTCTTACGATATTAACAAAGCCGTTCGGAACCTGAAGCTCACGTGGTCCGCGTTTGAGTCCTTGCCTGAGCCCTGACAAACTGTGTATCAAGGAATAAACTGCTTGCGATATTCATGCACTGAAAAGGTCCATGGCCACACAAGCTAGGGTTCAAATCGACTTTTAAATGCAAGTGCGCTTAAAGCATTAGCAGCAGGGAATATAATGCACCTGATGAATTGGCCTCTAAGAAAAACAACTTCACCTTCATTTGAGTCAGGCAGTCATGCCACTTGGTGAGGGCTTTGGCATTACTGAAAGCGAAACCACTAACCCCTCGAACCCGTGACCAACTGTTCCTATTTTCTCGTGAATTAGGGGGAGTCATCTTTGAGTGCAGCTCTGCTCTTGATCCAAGGTAATTAGATTAGTCGTTTCCGATAACAACCCCAATTCATTTGCTGTCTTTGAAGTGCTGTTGCCTGGCAGTGAAGAGCAAGAAAGCCAGAGTTAGGAGAAAGCAGTTCATGTCTTTGCAAAATAGCAGAGGTACTAAAATAGTGAACCTGAGAAATGGCGAAGAAAAGGCTTAGCCCAAAGGAAGCATTTGATTACAATTTTGCTGCTAGGGATGACCATGCGGGGGTTCGAACAGTAGACCAGCTACTCTTTCTGCTCTGAAAAAAAGACATGTACCCACATCTCACTGTTTTTTTTGCTGTTATATATTTTCATGCAAATGCTTTCCCACTTGGACATAACCCATTAAACATTCACACGTGAAGTGTGTGAATCATTTGAACATATATGGAGTGTCTACTTATTCTGAACAATGTCATGCATTAATCCTCTTTGATTTTGTTCTCCGTTAGAGTTTATTATGGAAGAGCACATGTGCCCATATCACAATGGGAAATTTGGTTTCTTTGGAATGGGTAAGTTTGTATACATGCATGCAGGGACGGCATTTTTTTTGCCATTAGCTCTCTGCAAAAACTGGTGCTCAATATATTTCTGCAACCAGAGCCTGAGTATGCACATTAATGTACATGGCACACGGTCAGTGGAACTATTCTGGGATGAGATCTGTGTCCTAAAATGTGAGGGGAAAATACATAAATCACTTTACATGATGATCTGGCCGTCGATGTGCACATATATAGTGAAAATAATACATGATATGTGCATTATGTCTTACAAATACTATTGACAATTTTTCTTGAGCCTGCACAAGAATGACACTTGTATCTACTATTTACTATAATACGAACATAACATCAAGACAGTTTAATTACATTTTTGTCTTTAGTCTAATTTTAGTGGTACAGTACTCTTAGTCATGTATCAATTGTATATTCGATATGTATTAATTTTATTACATTTACATAAAATAATATCTCATATGATTTCATACAGTACTTTACTAAAATTGAGTTTTGTCATTTTTGGGCCTGTTGAGTAGGTGTCCTGGTAAGTGCCTGCTTTTGTAAAGACCCCTCATTCATTATTCAGCCCTGTTTCTCAAGTGTAAACTTACAGCCCAAAGCAGAGATAACGCCTACTGTTTCTTATTTGTAATAACTGCATTTTACCATGAACCTGAATTTATTTTCAGTTATTTGTTCTTTGTTGTATATTTTTGATGTAACAACTGTAATAGGCCCGTTTAGGATTTGGCAGTTTGGAATCGTCACCTTTTCTTTTAGCCAAGGGCCTGCTGATTCAAATGACTTGTAACACGTGGGGTTCCGTGTAATGTTACAAGGCGCAATCAACTGGTGAAAAAAAAAAAGGAAAAAGAAGGTTGGTTCAAAGGGCTAATTATTGCCTTCGGCTTTATATTGGTTTTGCAAAAGAGTGGCATTTCATGAGGAGAGGTTGCGTCATGTGAAATTAACCCTAATCTCCTGGAGTGGAAGCAGTGCGAAGTTTTGCGGCTAAACTTTTCATCCGGCTTTCCGAGAAAAAGGGAAGGACTCCTGTTTTTTTTGTCTTTTTTTTATTGCTGTCTTTAAAGTCATAATTCTCTTCTCAAAGCTCCCACACCTGCTCTCTGCCTTCAGCTGTGCATAGAACATTACTTTAATGCTCTGTCTCGTTTGTTCAAGGCTTCGGTGCAGAGTGCAATTGGTATTCAACATATAAGAGACCGATAAACCACACAATGCACGGTGACCTTGATCAACAGAACGGAAGCAGCATTGCCTTCAAGGCAGACCGGTCCTGTGCAGAATGCAGAAATGTATCACTTTAAAAATTAATCACTAGAGGCAAAAAAAACCCTTAACTGGATCTGTTTGTTGCTGCAGTCTGCCATTAATTTTCGTTTTATTGCAGTGATTTACGCCATCTTTTAATGGGGTCTCAAGATGAAACAATGTTTACAATACCAGATAATATATATTCTGTGAGTACCAAAACCGAGAACTGAGTGTTAAAATGGGAGAAAAACTGGGGAGGTGGGTATTGTTCCGTGCCTTGTACTCAAGCTATAAAACTTGGACGGAACACAAACCAAATAAAACAAATCTCTCTGCACAGACAGTAATACGTGTGCTGGCAAAGTCTGGGATAAAACATTACAGCATTCATTTGCTGCAGCCCTTGGCCCAAAATTGGTGTCAGAACGGGAAGAAGTGATTCCTTGCTAAAGATTTCAAAGTTCAAGTCCTCTGCTAAAAATATGCTTGTAGTTTCAGTTCCGCGAAGGTCTCACAAAAGCATTTTTGAATTAAGGGACTCTTAAGGGTTGTAACTGTGGAGCACGCAACGCACAAATATGAGAATTTCATGAATGAACCACAGGCTAAATGGTTAAATACGACCACTCCACAGGTGCCCTTAAATCTGCCTGTTGAGGACCAGGACGCACTTAACATGTCTTAATGCAGGAAGAGGTTGCAAAGCCCCCTCCAGAGGCTACGAGGTGAAGTTATTACATTATCCCCATATTCACAATGAGGTATTTCTTCTGCTTGTCTGCACAGAACTATGCTTGGTCCACCTAAGACATGTGACCAGGGAATTCCTGTCCTAATCAGAACCACCTGGGCCTGGAGAGAGCGCCGAGCTTCCAATGTCTCGAATCGGACAGAGAGAATCCAGGCCTCTTTTTTGACAGCTGCGGCGAACATGGCCAAGTCCTTTCCTGGCGTTGTGAAAACCACTACACACAGCCCCTGCACACAAAGAAAAAATAGGCAAAGAAAAGAGATTCAGCCTCACCCGAAAAGGTTTTCACTCGACTTGACTTTTCGGCGAAGGGCACCCATCCCAAATTCTTGACCCTCCGGTATGGCGCACACACGCCCCTGAAACGCCAGCCCTCCCCTCAGAGTAGCCGGGGAAGTGCTTTATGCCAAACAAAGCATG
This sequence comes from Megalops atlanticus, assembly GCA_019176425.1. NCBI lineage: Eukaryota > Metazoa > Chordata > Actinopteri > Elopiformes > Megalopidae > Megalops > Megalops atlanticus. Next base: position 23,292,071 of record CM032892.1, read on the forward strand.
CCTAAGATTGCTTGACTTTGGCTGTATGCACCCCAAAAGTGAGCCTGCACTTCTAGGCGCACATGAACAGCGAGGTTGTGCGTTTGGTTTGGTAGCGGTAGCGGTAGCAGACAAACGTGTTTTCAGGAGGGGACGTCACTTGAGGTTAAAGGTCAGTCGACTCGTCAGGCACTCAAAAGGAGTCGGAGAGAAACAGCAAAGAGAACAGAAGGCAGAGGTACTCGGTCTTAACAAATATGTAAGGTTACCTCAGGGCATGGTACAAACAAAGGAGAGCAAAAAAAAAAAAGAAACCAGCTTTCAGCGGGCAGTTGGATTACCTTAACTCACCTGGAAGTACATTTTCTTACAGAGTGAAACCTGAAAAAAAAAAATCTAAATGCCATGTCAAAACAAATGCAATTCCAGCATAGGGAGGCTGGAAATAAACTGCACAACTCAACGCCACTAAACAAACAACACAAAAAAGAGCAGGAGGGTCCACGCTCCAGCAGCTGCTTTAATTTACACCTGCAATCGCAGCTGCAGCACACCCTGCCATGGGACCACTTCACAAAGGAAAGAATGTGAGTTATTCAGTCTAGGAACATTTACTTACAGTCACTTATAACACTGTTAATGATGCTCAATAAATATGTTCAGCCTCTTACCTCACCCACAGAAACGGGTCCGTTACATATGTTATGCCTCAATAAGACGTCAGTAAGACGCTGTGTTATATCTCAATAGGGTGCCGTGCTGGCACGCAGTGTGTCACACATAAAATACGAAGAGTTATATGTGGCTTTATGCGTTTGTTAATAAAAATAAATTGCATGAATAACTTGTAAGCAATAACAGTTTAATTATGATATTGCACTGAAGATGGTAAACATCGGTCCAGCAACAAAAACCTCGTAAATATCGTGCAGAGAGCATGTTTATTATCCTCCTTTTACTATCTGTCGTAAAGGGTAATTTACGGTTTTGCGCACAAAAGACACGGACGCAGCTAATTTTATTTTCAGAGGTACTAAGTGAACAATAAACTGAGCTGGAGATTTACGCCCTGTTTTGGTGGTCATTCACAACACTCAGCATGAATCCTTCTAACAGCATATGTCTGCAGTGTATTTGATGGCATGGCTTTTGTGAGCAAGGTGTGACTCAGATGCAGGAAGGCATTCGTAACATTTTTTATTGTTTATGTCTCCATATTACTTTCGTTGTTGAGATGAGTATTAAATTTTTAATAAAAAGGTAGGAGCCAATAAACAAACCAGTCTATTTGTTGAGGTAAACTAGAGCTCGATTATATTTCATAAAAAGGGTTTGATATTTGTTATCGAGTGTTGTATCACGCTCAGATATATCAACTACTGTAGCCCTCCCGATCTTTCATGATCTTCTTTATTTCTTTCATTATCATCTTTACTTCCTCCATGGTTTTTAATGAAATTTTGTTGCAGTCACTGTCATTCACACGTTGAATGGAAGGTGTGTTCCTAGCCAGCGGTTATGTGTGGATGGAGGAAGAGTATCTACTAAATGAGTTCCAGTGAGATCAACATCATACGATTAAGATATCTGGAGAGGAGGCGGAGCCTGCTTATGGTTCTGAACAGTCTGCTGTGTCACAGTCTGCTGTGCCCCGCCCCTTCATTTTCCTCTCAGCCCCACCCATCAGCACATTTTTAACCAGCCTTTATATTTCTCCCAGCCCCAGCGTCGTCATACTCCCAAACTGCAAACTTTGCATATCTCAGTCCAAGTGCAGTCCTTACGGATGTCACTAGAAACATGAACAAGTCAGATGAGAGTGTGTTATGAACCTGGTGCAGGTGGCTGTCTATTAACATTGTGACTAATTCACACCTCCAGAAAATGAGTATGTTATTTAAATACATATTTTTAATACAAAAATGAGTTTGTTCCCCCTTGAGTCATACCTTTCTCTGAAAGGAAGCCCAGGATTCATATTGTATGTGTTCTCAGACACATTTTAAATGGGCAATGATAGGGCAGGTGGAGGAAGATTAGAGATTTTAACTGCAAAGAGACCGAGTCAATACTGCTTTTTATCACTCAATAATGTTTTTTTATCAGCTAATGCCACTTTCTAGCAGTCCATAACACTTTTTTTATCTGGAACAAGTAAAGGTCTTCCATTAAATGAAAAGGAACGTGGTCATTTCATTTTCCTTATCACCAACATATGCCTGAGGAAAAGGTCAAAGGGACACTTTAAAACTCGGTGTCTGACGTGTGAGCATTGTTGGACAAATGGAATGAAGTCACGAAACACCTATGACTATTAGAGATCCAGTTTTACATGTGCTTCATTTTGGTTACGTAAGAAATTACTAATAGAAGTGGGGGCACAAAAGCTTCTTGAAGGGACATTGAATATAATCATTGTGGCACTATTTTAAGTATGTTCTTTCTGTTGACTCTTAGATTTGCACGGGGTAATTTTAGAAATCGGCAAACTCCTGACAGCATGTAAGAGAAAAAAACAAAATCTTCATCAAAAGTTAAGGGGAAAGTACCATTGGGGATTGAGTGACTGCTTCAGGGGACATAATTAAAAGAAACCCAATCTTTAGTCTTTAGTTTTTAAAGGAATATCTGTTTCCATAATGGTAGCTAAATTTCAAACAAGTAACAGTGTGAAGCAAGACAATGAATCTTTATGCATGAAGTAGTTGCTTTTCCTTTCAGTGAAATCAATGCTTTCTCCTTCAGAAACAGCAGTGAACAACAGTGAACTGAGCAACACAGCTCAGAAGTTATAGTTAATGAATGAACAAATAAATAAATAAACATTCATATATGCACAATATTGCTGAATGAACTACCCATAGCACAGCAAGGTACAAAACAGAGGAAGAGGATTAATAAGAGGAAATTTTGGGCTGCATTTAGCACCTAGGAACTAACAGCTATGCCCTTTATATCTAAATGCGCAGTGAATTTCACATCCCTGCTCCAGAGAGTCATGCAGTGCTCAGGCACCTTGCACAATCACACATTTTGTATGACACGAAGGGGTTCAGCCTTGAATGGCCATTAGGGTTTCAGGGTTAGTGCTAAAAAAAAAGAACAGCAGCACAAAAGGAGTGATACAATGCGAGGTCGGTAGCTCGGTTGTCTCATACGGAAATTAAACATATTGCAATATAATGAGAAATATGTTATTCAGCCCAAGAATATATTACAAAATCCAATCAAAATATATTAATGCAAATCATAAATACATCGCAATATACAAAATAGCAATAATTTACATATCTTCAAAATATTGATTGAATTAAAATATATTCTCAATAAATAATTTATTCTGTATGGGTCATTCCCCAGTAGTGTGCTTAGAGGTATGTTTCTTTCACTTCAGGACAATGTAAAATTTATTCATGCTGACAGAAAGTGCCTCATAGGGATTACTGAAAGGTGAGGCTAAACTGCTTGCATTGGTGTGCCCCATTCCCCAGCTCAATTAGGTGACATACAGACAGGTACCTTGGTTACAACAGAGATGAAATTGAAATGCACACACATACCAATCTCTCTGATTGCGATTCCATACTGAAAATTCTGTATCCTGTTGATACTACCAGTGTTTAGATTGACCAGCTCAGTATGACCATTCTTAAGGAGGCGTGGTCTAAAACAGAACATTCATAGTCAGTATTGGGACGCAGAGAGCACCAGAGCCTCCAGTTACCTACAGGAACCCACTAGACAGAGGATGAAAGGAACACAGGAGATGAACATTGGGTTAAAATGCAATGTGGGTGGCACACGTTTACCCTGCATGCAGCCAGAGGTGTGAGTCCTGCTAGTCCTGTCCAATGAGGGAATTGTAATGAACCGTTAGAAAGCTTATCTGTCTAGAATGGGTGGCTCAAATTAGGTTTGGCCTACCACATCATGAATTAGACATTGCCGGGTCAGCCACGATCAGGGCTATCTTTCAGAGCCGCAGTCCAATCAAAACAGATCAGTTTTGCCCCCACCACTTGCCCAGAGAGGTGCAGTAACCAACCTGGGACCCTGTGTGAAAAATAGGCAGGATGCCAAATATTACAGCCACTTTTCCCCGGGATGATGTCCCGGCACATGATTTCAGTGGGGTTGGCTACTGCAGCGTGGCCCGTTGAGACTAATCATTTCACTCCACCTTGTGAGTGGATGCTATTTTCTCCAGGAACTGGCCAGATCTTTCAGAGAGAGAGAGAGAGAGAGAGAGAGAGAGAGAGAGAGAGAGAAACTCATCTCTCATTTACAGAGAATTGCAGACTGTCTCTGTGATTAAGAAAGGGAACAAAAACCATCAATTTAGTCTCTAAGCATCTGCTTCATTTCAACCTGCAAGCTCTGATTGAAATCCAGCAGGAGGGCTGGAGAAAGGGTATTATTACTATTATTAGTAGTAGTAGTAGTAGTAGTGGTAGTGATACTGGTAGCATTGGTACTATTGTTGTCCCCAGGGTAGTCTCTGGGTCTTAAACTAAACAAGACAGTGAGATAATTGCATATGTATAATTTCTGAGAAAAATTTGCCTCAGGTAACACATTGATTTTTCATTCCCTGCAGCAGTACAGTTAGGTTACAATTAATGAAACATTAAGCATTTAATGCATTCTTTATATAAAACTATTTAGCTTGCTTGAATTAAATATGAAACATATTTCACATTCAAACACTCAATTAATTTCCCGGATTGTTTTTTTTTTTCCTCTTTGAGAAGAGGATGTCAAAAAAAAAAAAAAAGAAACACACTCTCCAGAATGAAAACGTAACCTCCTCATTTAAAGATGGTTTGGTGGCAACAGATACAGCTGTATAAAGCAAAGACTCATTTCTCTTAATGGAGTTCCACAGATCCAAGGTCAGCCTCAGCCACAATTTGAGGTGAATGAGAATTTCACCGGTGCCCAGCCTCAGTAACATGTCATCAGGTTTGATACGGCATTAGCACTTTCATTATCATTCAGTCGCATCTAATAAGGCCGGCTCTCAGCAGCTGACTAATGTATGTAACAGCAAAGTTTAAAACAAGCTTTAAACTATTAGTTAAGTGGGGCCAAGCTTTTAGCAAAGAACAAATTGCATTAAGGTGATGTTAATTTGCAGCTATGTATGAATTAAGCACCTGGAAAAGATTTTTATATATATATATATATATATTAACAAACACAATCGTGCATGCACATACACACACGCACACAAACAGAGCAGAACAAATACAAATATATTTAAGAAGACTGTATGTCTACCTAATTTGCATTTAGATTCAATCATTCAGCATTCATTCCAGAGGCTTTTGGAAGGATATTTTTGGTTTAGGAATGACTGACAACAACATCCTCAGCTTCAGTTCATCAACAGTCTGTTCAATGGCTCTTTTTTTCCTGAAACGCAACAGAGGCATTTGGTCTCCTCTCTTTGCCTTGAACTAATTCTAAAGAGGCTGATTCACCCAACCTTAAAACTGCAGGCACGTCATCCTTGAAATTGAGTTCCATCTTAACGAATCTCTTCCACTTAAACATCTTCAGCTTAATGCCCTTAGTGTGCATGTGTGTGTGAGAGAGAGAGTGAGACAAGAAGAAATGTGTGTGTGTGTGTGTGTGTGTGTGTGTGTGTGTGTGCGCGCGGACGTGCCACGGATCTAACAACACATTTTTTCTGGGGCCAAGAAGATGTCATTTTTATTACTGTGTTCTTCCACTGCTCGTGTCTTACATGCCAATTGCAACCTAAATATTATTTTGTAGAGTGGTTTGGAGTAGTCTTTGAGTTGTGTGTATATGTGTGTGTGTGTTTGTGCACATATAAGGGTTAGAGAAGTATCACAAGGTCTTGAAATGGTATGCTGCATCTATGGCCCCTCTCATTCATTTTCATCTGAAAGAAATATCACTTGTTGCAAAGGACTGCATTCAGATTTTTATGTGTGATGTGCTGTCCGTACTCCAAATGTTACTTTTGATCTGATTTTGTTCCAATTTTTTCTGTGAAACTCTTTTTTCTCCCTAAAATAGTGATGATAAAATAAAACAATGCCCTCATCTTAAGTATGTGATAATGTAATTCATTTTCTGTGACATTTTCAGAAGTTAGAATGTAATATCAAAAGCCATTTTCCACTGAGTATCACTTTTGACATTGCGTACACAGCTATGTTTCAGTCAGATAAAAGGAAAAGACAACTGCATGCAACAGAACAGATATGAATGATGCACTGACCCTCTATTAGTGCTTGTTTCATAATTTGCCCACAAATGGTTGCTAACAATGACTGTCCTTAGCAACCATTTGCCATTGTATGAGGAATGAAAAGAGGTGGCCATTAAAGTCGTTGGTCTTTCATTTAAAAAAAATCACACATATTGTGATCAACTTCTCTGCTACTGGGGGAAAAAAAAAACTCAAATAAGCTGGCACCATGAAACAGAATCTTTTAGGCCTGCAAGGCATCTCAGATCTCACACAAGTCCCACTGTCACAAAGAAACTAAAAAGATTCTGAGTTGAGATGTCAGGGGCTTCTATGAAGTCAGCAAGACCTGAGTTGAAATTAAGATGAAAAACCTCTACACATCCAGAGGAGAGATTATCAAATTTACTAACAGTGCCAGTACTATCAAGATTACTAGTAGTATTTGTGTTAGTATTAATATTAGTTTAGCAGCATGTGAAACAAGCCCAGATTCAGTGCAAGGTACCAGCACCAGTGATGTGGGTTGAGGAGAACTGTGGAATCTGACAGAGGCTCCAGACGCCAAGGTCATTCAACCTACACAAACATGTGCGCTAGGTGGGTGGGACTCCAGTCAGAGACTTAAATAAGGAAATATTCATAAAAACAGCAACATAAATCAACAAAAAAAGAGTCCTAAACAGTGTGGGCTTCCGCAGTCTTCAAATATTGACTTAAATCCGAAGCGCTCTAAATCAAACATTGTCCACGCTCATTCCAGATCCCTTTGATTATTATTTTTTCAGTGCTTACAGGCAGTATACATAATTACATGCTGCGTATCAGAGATTGGTTATGAGAATGGCAATAACCTGCTTTCCCAGTAAGCCAGCTGGGTTTCGTGGCGCTCGGCCGGTGAGAGACAAACAGAGGAAGTATTCCGCCCCTGCGCAGACAGACACTGCGTGACCTTAGGAGACTCTCGTATCTAAATATCAGGGAGAGCAGCTTCCTGTTGACACAAGCCCTGTGACAGTCTGAAAGCTCCATCTGATATTAAAGAGCCATCTCTTCCTTCTACACCCCCCCGCCAGTACTCCCGGCCCAGGGAAAGAGAAAAATTAATAATTGAAGGTGATCTCCATCGGGGCCGGCTGTGGGGTTGTTACCGGGCGATGAGGGCTCGGTGATTATCCCCGGCGGATGAGATTACTTCTGCGTGAAAAGCGAGACTCTTCGCCACCCTGGGGTTCACACCGTCAGTCATTAGTTTAAAGCGAACTAATTGAGCTCTGAACAGTGTGTCTACGTCTATGTGTCTGTTCCTGGAAGACACAAGAAACAGGTTTAATTCCTCCTTGTCTGTCATTTCCTTTCCACCGGATCTCTGCTTTTTCTTGTGTTTTGTTTTTTTGAGGATACTGTGAAGACCCCGTGAAGTATGCACCTGGCATTCATTCGCTCACTCATCCTTTCACTCATTCAAACATGCACACATTCATGCATTTATTCAGTGCAGCTGACGTGCTGTTATGACCACTGAGTGCAGAATGTTCAGCTAGGGAGTCTGTCTGTGTATGCGTATGTGTGTGTGTGCGTGTGTGTGTCTGTCTGTGTGTGGGGGTACCTCTTAATCCGACACTCAGGGACCATCTGCAGACGATCACAGCAGCCTGCTGGAAGCAGAAATCACCGCTCTGCCTCCTGAAAGGTGAGCTCAACCCACTCTGCCTCACAGACACTTCAGCTGGTGTCAGACTTAATAGGCTGCATGGAGACCTCACCTTTCAAAGAGCTCTGTTACAGAAGCAAATGGACAAAGTGGCCGGCTACGCACACCCACAATCTCAAGCACACACACACACACACACACACACACACACACACACACACACACACACACACACAACAAACGTCACCCAATATAATAAACATCCTTCTATTGTAAAAGTAGCCGACGTCCAATTTCTATTAGAAACTTCTAAACATAGAACACTGATGTAAACAACGTTATGATTCCGCCCCTTGCTGAAATTACATTCATTCATTCCTTCATTAACGATAATGTAAATAAATGAGGTGGGTGTGCAGCCGGCATAGGAAGCAAGCTTCGTCCTCTGGCTCTGCAGCTGTGAGACCTTGGATCAATTATCTGTGCTCACGGCTACAGAGGTTCTAACATAGATCTTCAAAGTAAAAAATGTAAAACATTTGAATCTACTCATGGGGGTCAGTGATTTCTTTGGTTCCTCTGATTAACATGTCTGTCTGACTGTGTAATTTAATGTGGCACACTGACCTGACGGTGCTTTAAGTGTCACTGCACAATGGGGGCCTCCTTAAAACAGTAAAAAAAGGGTCAAAGAGAGGTAGAATGGACCATAACCCCCCTCCCACCGCCCACAAAATCACTCAAGGAGGAAATCAATCATCACTTAAATCAATAAATACCCAATCAAAAAAATATTTAAGATGGAACAACGGGAGTGGATGTCATTCAGCGCGTAGCGCTACAACGTGCCACTGCTACTAATTAACATCCAGCAGCGTGGAACAATATTTTTCCTGAAATGCCTGCCCGTTCCCTGGGGTAGAATGTTGGGCAAGCTCGAACAGCCTCCGGCCTGTCGGAGCACAGATTCCTGAGATTTTGGAGAAGGTCGGTAAGGGGGGGGGTCATCTCACGAGCGCCGGCGGCGAGGGGCGGAGACTTCTTTCAGCCCCTGGGGTTTGGATTCGGTGCGGACCCCGCTGGGAATCTGTGAATCAGTGCTGCATGCTCATCTGAAGCGCGGGACCCCGGCAGAGTTCTGTGAGTTCTCACGAACACCTCTGTCGAGGAGAGAAACGGACAGTTAAATATTAACGCGAGAGGAGCGGGCGCCGTTTTCCTCCAGAGTTAATCTGGATGCGTTGTTATCTGAGGAAGAGGACCGGCGAGGGGGGAACGAGCAAAAGCCCAGCCAGGTTCCTCCTGCCTAGAGTTTGCTCAAAACTTGAAAGGGCTGAGACCCACGCTGAACCAAACTGAACCTGACCCCCCTCCTGCTTTTGATTAGAGTGGAGAGAGGGAGAGAGGGGCGTGAATGGAAGTGTGTCCAGACAAAAGGTTTTTACTGCGTTTCCCCCGATATATCTCTCCCACGGGCGATGTAACATTCCCCCGACCGCCGGCCTGCCTGAACCCCGCCCTCCCAGCTGCCTCCCTGATGGGAGATAAACCCGATCTCTCCCGCCTGCACTCTCCCTTTCTCTCTCCTGCCCTCGGCTTCCTACAGACGGCACCGGCGTCCATATGTACAAGGCTAGTCATGGTTTCGCCCACTCAGTGCATTCATCTCTCGAGGTAATGTTGTTGATTCTATTTATTTATCTGGCACTCAAGACTCTCATCCAGAGTGACTCATAAGGCTGACATTCCAGGATGCATTTCATACACATCACAGGAATTACAAGACCAGTCAGGATTACAATAAACAGCCATACACCTGAATACAGCGCTCAAATATAACAGCACAGCGCGGCACTTACCGGTTACCATTCAGAATGACGTACTCACAGCCTTCTACAGTCACCGTACAACCTATCACTGACCTCCAACATGCAGACACTTATCAGACCCGTGTCAGCAATTAAACTGCATGCTGATAAAGACAAACCTACACAGAGCTCTCATCAGATAGCTGTTGGTGAAGTGTTGGCACGCCGATGGAAGACACTGGCTCATCGACCCGGCGGCACCCCATACCATCCGCCAGCTGGGCTTTGCCAATATCAGCCCAGTAAATAAAATAAGGCAGCGGGGTGGCATCACTGCTCTGCCATTGTCGAAACCTGAGACAGGTTTTAACGCCGGCATTCACAGCACAGTGATGGGCCCGCAGCCAGTTTTGCATTATTTCTGTCAGTCCCCAGCGCCAAGGGAACAAGTAACACACGCGCACACTCTCGGCCTGAACACATTACTTTTAATGTACCGTTTTAACAGCTACACCAAGAGAGGGGGAGAGAGAAAAAATGCGACAGGTTGGGATACATCAGTTAATACTGTTTGGCAGATGCCGATGTAATTAGTGCTGATTTTGTGTTGAAAACATCATCTTTCCTTTTTTTTTTTTTTAACAAGGATGCCTTTCGGGCAGGAGCTTCTCTCCAAACTCGATTATCAGGAGAACAAAGCATTCTGGGAAACGGCTCAGGAGAGAAGCACCACCGAGGTAAACACGGCTTGTGTGCAGACGAATTGCCATGGGAACAGGTAAATATCACGCGGGAGACAGTGCAACTGTAAGTTAATGAAGTGGAAGAACCTCAAAAATGAGATTTATTAGATTTGTAAAAAGTCATGGCGTGCTATGGGGATTAAACATAAATTAAAAATGATTTCACCTACTGAACTACAAAAGAAAGTTACTCATGTTTTATTACAGGACAGAAATGAAAAAAAAAGTTATTTGCTTTCAAGATCTTCCATGTCACCTAACTGCATCCTTGAGCAAAAACTACAAAGAAAGGCTCAAATTTACAGCGCCCAGAGAGGACCTCTTCAAACATTGTCTCACCGTTGAGCTCATTCCATTGTGCTTTTTTCTCTCCCTCTCTTTACTCTGAAAAACCCATTATCAGAGTTCCCTCCTGGTACATTTCCAAATTATAGCGCAAATAGCAGCCCTCGCCTCCTCTCGGTGATAGAATGCCTTCACTTTAATGACATCAAGTGCTGAGATTTAAAAGGTTGTTTGGGGTTAGACCGGGTGTGCCTTATCGGAGGCGGGGGGCCCATCCTAGGAGCCTGAGGCAACGCCCCCTTCGGCGTGAGAGAGATGCTGTGGCACAAAAGCGCGACGCATTAATCCTCTCCCTGCCACCCGAGCAAGGACGCGCAGATTTGTTAACGTGATGAGCGCGGCGGTCCTTGGCACCTGACGGTGGCCCCTGTTTAGGCAAATGTCTCCCCACAGGACCCGAACAGGGCCCCCGGGTGACCCGCCAAGCCCCGGCGCGGCGGGAGAGACCGCTGTTAACAACCGCCCTCTGGGAGCCGGAGAAAAATGCTGCGGTGTGTCAAACAGCGGGGACCGAGATGAATAAAAGTCCAGGGCGTCTGAAACGTGCTCCTGTCTCTCCACGGTTTAAAGAGGGGAATGGAGCTCTCTAATTACAACAGTGGCACCTCTTCATTCTTGCAGGGGCTAATTGAGGGCAAAGAGTTGGAGGAGAAGCATTTTTATTGTGTTTTAAATGTAATGTGTTAAAACTGGACCCATAAAAAACTTGCTTTATTACCCTAAGGACACATCTCATACTTATATATATATATATATATATGTATATATATATATCCTGGCTAGACTACTGATTTTGTGGCTTTTTGACCGTCATCTTAACGATTCTGACTCCTTGTACATGTTTTGATATACTAAATCAACTCAGCTATTAATGTTCAAGTGTGTGTGTGTGGTTGCCTGTAAAGTGTTAGCTTATGTAAATCAGTCTTCTGTGCCCTGAAATGCAACTGGCTTTGGAATTATGGAAGAAGGGAATACAGAAGAACATCATGATTTTCGTGAAGTAGACAAGCCGGTTTCTTGTCAACGTTTTTTTCCTCTGTGGCCGATAAATTGCAGTTCATGTGACATAGCACACCCTGACGGTCTCTGTCTGTTTGTGTAAGTATTGATGAATTTTTATTCAGCACTTGTCCCTACATAATGCCTATGAAGGATTCATGCCATTCTTATGGACTGTGGGACTCTTCATAGTAAGTCTTGCTAAAACTTCATTATTCATTCCCATTACTGGAGTAAATTTCATCTACTCTTCATGACCTTTTTACAATTCAGTACAAGAACACAGCAGCCGCTGTGCTCAGGTCAGCAGCTTATATGGAGAATGTGTTGTTTTTTTTTTTTTTCCTGAGCAAATCAGCCTGTTCTCAGACCAGGGGCTCTTCATGACTAATCACTTGACAGTGAGAAGCCTCACCTCCGAAAGTGGCAGATTTTGAGCGCAGGTATGATCAATGACATGCCTTTAATCAAGGGGATTGTATGTATAAATGCATGTGAGAATGTATGTGTGTGCATGTGTACGTCCATTTTTATGTATGTATTTTACTTTATTATTTGAAATGCTATTTTCACAATGATGTACAGTGATGTACAGACACACCTACTCATAGAAGGGTTTTCTTTATTTTTACTATTTTTTACATTTTTGAATAAAAGCAGAAACATCAAAACTACATAATAACACAAATGGAATTATGCAGTGATCAAAAAAGTGTTAAACAAATTAAAACTGTCTCATATTTTAGATTCTTCAAAGTAGGCTTTTTTTGAGAAAACATAGGCATCAACTTCACTATTTATGCTTGTCTAACAAACAAATTTAAAGTATTTAAGCATATGTCTTTATTATCTATTTATTATCTATTATATATTATTTATTACCCATTATCTTAATCAGGTGTGTCCAAATTTTTGACTGGTACAGTAATTGCTCTAAAAATGAATAGCTTGCTTTAAAAATTAAAACAAACAAAGAAAAGCTTTCAAAAACGTGAGGATTGTGATTCCCACTGACCTTTCGGGACCCCATTAAAATTGCAAACGCGCAAGAATGGAGAGTCACGCCGTCTATGAATTATTGCTTCATAAAACATGAAGGTGTTGTGTCAATAAATTACACCCCCTCCCATCCATCACCGGACTGACAGAAACATGTGCTGGTTTCACCACCCCACCCCACTCCTGAGTTCTCCAGGGCCTTTCTGAACACGTCACAACAGGCAGACGTGAGAGCACTCCATCTCCCTCTTCTTCTAGGCTACGTCAGTAAACGCTGTATGCCTATGCTAACCATGAATAAAACTAATGTAATTTTTTTTTACATTAGTATCAAGTGCATGAAATGAATATCTTGTGATTGTTAGATAATAAACGCTTGTATATTTTGATTTTAGACTGGACTGGGAAATGTTTTTTGGCAGTGTTGTGTGTTTTTTAACTGCCTCACATCGATATCCTAATTCTTTTGTTTGTTTGTTTGTTTCTGAAAAATGAAAAACATTTTTTAAAAAAAAACATTACCTTTTGGGAAAATTACAGTGTTTACTGTGTTCTCCTGCTCTGTACACACGTTTTTAAAAAAATCCTTGTGTTCACCTTTTTGGAGAAAAGAACCATGACACTGTATCATTCCATTTTTGGACTTATTATTTTTTGCACTGAGTACAGCGGAGTCCAGTAAAGTGCATTTAAATGTCAGATGGGGACCCTTGAAAATCATAACCTTCAGCAAAAATATTAATGTGACAACAATGAAGAACAAGGACAGCCATTCAAACAAATTGAACAAAACCGCAGCGGTGTTTCAAATCCGAACAGCATCAATTCCAGAAACGAGACCGTGCTGTTTGGAGGCTTTGATTGGTTTATACTCCATTTGCCACGGTGTAATATTTAATATGCTATTTCTCATTTCATTGCATACATGCAGTTGTATTGGCAAATTAGATACATTGCCTTGGCCCGCACTGTTTTGATTCCAGGGTTGTAGGCTTTGGATACTATCTCATTTTAAAAATCTTTCTCCTGCGCATTTGTATCTGAGACTGTGATCTCAATTAAGCGTGGGCTAAAAAGGAGTGCATAGGTGGAAAGAATTCCAGGCCCGTGCCTAACTCCCTGCATATGAGGAAACAAGTTTTCAGGGAGCCAATTAATCTCAGTTTAGTGTACAGGTTTTAAACAGAGGTTAAACCATTAGCCATATTGTTGCCACACCAGGCACAGACGTTCCTTACAGGTGGGGGTGGGGGGCCGGTGGGGGCTGTGGGGGTTGAAATGGGGTGGGAGGAGTTTGGATCACCCTCTGGAAAATTACATGCGTGTGCAGTGCACGTATATGAATTGCATTATTTATGAGGTCTGTATGTCACCTCCGTTCACGTCGTTGAAAATCGCCAGCCAGGACGGGCATCTAAATGTCACATGCTACTACATATTAGTGAGGGTTTATTGTCTCATCGAGGATTATAATATCACGTATCAGATGAGTTTTGTTAACCAGTAAAACTGTGCAGTAGCATTCTGACTGTCGTGTCATGAGGACATCAACATCACAAGGCATCGACAAAAATACAGAAATATGCAAGAAGAAATATGCCAAAAGAACTGGAAACACATTTACAGTGCTACAACAAATAATCCCAGTCTGTGCACAGCCATCCCAAAATTAATTTACTACTGCAAAATTGTTACTGGATGGTATCACAACTGCGCTTTTCAGCCTATTAATCTATTTTGCTACTTAAGACTGTAGATTTCAGATGGCATAAAAGTTTTTTATAGCAGTATTATGTGCAAGGGGTACTTAGAAGCTCTGACCTGACAGAAGTGTTTGGAACAAAGTTATTAAGAGGATGAATCACTAACAATACAGACGTGTTTGTTATTTACTGCTTCATGATACTGATCCAAAAATTAAATCGGTTTGGTCCCAATTATTTTACCTGGTTAGTTGATAGCTCTCACCACTTTGATTTTATTTTTTGGCTGAAAAACTACCATAACAAAATACAATATATTAAATGTAAGTATGCTATTAATCAGAGATAGGGATACTAAACACTCCTTCTGGACATTATAACCTCACCATTAGCGAATTAGAACAGGGTGACAAACAAATTTTCAACTCAGACAGTATTTGTATTTGTCTAGGTTATTGCCAAACTTTGTCACATTTAAAAAGTAGCAGTTGCACGTATGTGTGAATCAAAATTATGGACAAACACTGACTGAATCGCGGTCTAAATCTTCCATAGACAAGGCTCGAAAATGAGGCCCATAAAACTATCCAATGAGAGAGGGGATCCCTTTTGTTGACATACTCCACTTACTCCGAGGTAAAAAGAACTAAAAAAAAAAAAAAACTGTTCCAGATCTGGCTGCTTTATCTTCAGTGGGGACAGGCTGTGCCTGCTGCTGTCCTCCCTCCAGAGCACCTTTCTTTCATTGTTTGAACATTCAGTGAAAAAAGAAAGAAAAAAACTACCATCAATCCAAGGAAGCTGCTAAAATGATAAACACACCGAGAAAAAAAAAGAAAATTATCATCAGACAAGTGCCTCGCGCCATCGTTTTTGTCTGGAGTGAAGCGAGGCCAATAGCATTGTGCATAAGCTCATTCACATAGATTCAGATGAGGAGAGAGGGCAGGAACATCTCCCCTGAGGGGCTCCAGTGTTTAAAGCCGTTTCATCAGATAAGAGGCCTCTCTCATTGACACGCGGTGGCCGGTCACACAGATAGGCCCCCGATCTACAGCGCCGAGATTGGCTTTGTATGTGGATCGCATAAAGCGTTCCCAGCAACGAGATGTGGCTGTGCAATATTAAAAACAGATGAGGAACTCATGAGGAAAATACGTAAAAAGGAGAGCCAGAGGAATCCGAGTGCCACGAAGCTGCATTTAAAAGTGTGAGATACGTATCCTCCATTCCCCATTTCCTCTGCTTGTAAACTGCAGTGGTTCCATTCGATCAGCCACCATTGCAGTCAGTTGGCTGAAAACAACTCTTTCCATGCATTTAAAAACAGAGGTTTAAAGCTGCAGGTTTAAACTGCTGTAGCATTTGGCATTTGGTTTCTTTGGCACGGGCGTAGAGGTAAATGACCTCCATGGACAAGGAACAAAACTATTTTAAAACAGCTGAAACAGTCCAGTAAATACATTTCTCAACCCTGTTGCACACTCTTCCAGGGTCCTCCCATTTAGTCTGCAATATTCTTAGGTCGAGAATAATGGCCCCAGCATCCCTTTCCTTCACTATTTCCGCTGAGGAAAGCAAGTTTTGACCAAAGTCTTTACATCCTCTCCCAAAGTCATTTGCATAAAATCTTGCGTAAAATGTTAGCGATGAAAGTGTGGCAAAGAAAATCAGTTTCATTTAATAATCTTGAACACAAACTCAGGACTTTAATGATGTGCTTGTTACTTTCCTGCACTTGGTACAACCTGCATTTGGTACTTTCTAGTTTTTATCCTTATTATACATATTTTTTCCTTTTATCTATTTATCTATTTTTATCTAATTTATTTTTATCTCTTCTATTTTGCACAGTCTAAGGAGTTGGACCAGTTTTACATTTCACTACAAGTTGTATACTGTTTATAACTGTGTATGTGACAAATAAAGTTCTTGAATCTTGAATTTAGAAGTTAGAATTATGTTGTTAGATATCTCTGAGTTCAGACTGGTTCCAATGAAGTGTGGTTTACTGGACAGAATAAATGATGACCAGAATGTAGAAGTCCATGGGGTACCACAAGGCTGGGCAAATACCAAGAAATGTCACGCAGTGAGTGTTGTTGTACCTCACAGGGCCTACCATGAGGGTCCATCTTTCAAGAGCAAAGAGGCTGATAAACATAATCACTCTCCTCTCAGTGATCCTAACAGTGGTGACTGTTACACTAATGAATGGACTAGACATGTAAACAAACTCTCCTGAGACACCAGGTTCCATTGTCTGTAAACCAGTTTAACTTACAAGAACTTTTAAGGAGAGTGAGAAAAACATATGGCCTACATTCCTTACATGTTATTGTCATTTCGGAAAAAAAGGATTTCTCAATGTGCAAGGACTCAGGATTTATCAATACGTAATCATGGTCATCAGCCAGTGAAAATTAGTTGTTTATCAGACAGGTGGTTTAAATTTGTACATTAAAGTTTCATAAGTAAGCTGTTTCAGGGGAGCTAAAGCCTGTTTATGCAACTGTGTGATCAACTAGACAGAAATTTAGTCGCTGTTAGGAATGTTTCTCTGAATCACAATAAATGTTGAAAATCATGCATACGGTGCAGTTTGTGTGGGTGTGATATTTTGCTGACAGTAACCTAAAGTGGTGATTAAAACAGCCAGCACTGTGCCAAAGTGAATGTTTCTCGGCTATCTGATTGACTCCTATGTGAGAGTGCTGCTGGGAGAAGGGACTTCCTCCAGTCTGTTGCTAATGCAGAAGCTACTCTCTGACAGTAAATCACAGTGGCAGTTTAAACCATGTGCAGAAACTGTTTATATCCATAATTATAACCTGAAGGTACAAGAGTGCTTCTAAAGTCCAGCACATCTGCTCTACAAAGAGAGGTCCACAGGTTACTTGCTGATTTAGAGTCTGGACAGTCTGGTGTGTGTGTGTGTGTGTGTGTGTGTGTGTGTGTGTGTGTGTTTGGGGGTTGGGGGTTGGGGTCACAAACAATCTCGTAATCATCAGTCAATGCAGGATGCACAACAAGCTTGTGTAACTTTAGTGGAGTTGTATCAAGAGCTTTCAAATTATGACCCAAGGGCCAAATGTGGCCCACAGAATTTCTTGGTTTGGCATCTTACAGAGAGTCCAGATTGTTATAGCACGTTTTATTTATTTATTTGTATAAAAGACAAATCATTCAAATATGAGAGCATGAACTTTTGCAGATCCCTCTCTATGTTATGCTGAGTCACCTAATATTGGAAAAGTCAAATTTGGGCACCAATTCTCTGACCTGTCACCTTTCACCTCTGATCTCTACGGACTTGTTCGGTCTATGACCTTGCAAGGCTAATTTATTGTTCAATTGCAAACAGAACTTTGGAGCAAAATGGAATTTGACAACTTCGTGATTTTTTTTTTCAGGATAACTGTTTCATCTTTGTTCACAGGTCTCATGTTTGAAAAGAACTGCATTTCATTAAACATTGCTAATTAATTAGTTGTACAGCAGACCTTTCCTGCTTAATTATAAGAGCTGATATGTTAATTACTCCTCAGGACAAAAAAATAGATGCGCACATAAACCTCACAAGTGATAGAAATCAAATGAGAGAGGCAGAGCTAATTAAAATAATCTAACATTAGCTGATTAGCAAAAGTGGAGGAGTTATCAGGAGTTCTCTTCAAACAGCTAAAATCAGATGGTGGCAGTAGGCTTTAGGAGGCCTTAATGGCAATCAAGTAAAACATTAAATAAATAATCAGTCCATTAAGAGCCGGTTTACGATCTGGCTCCAGCCTATGTAAAACTATTTAAATTAAAATGCTTTTATACTAATCAAAATGATCATGACATAAACTCTTTATACCTTACACAATCTCCCACTGTAACTGTTTTTATGGCATCACATGGTTATCAATAAGCTATGGATCGGCACTGGAATTAAATTAAACTTGTTTTGGCTGTTCGCGGTGTATCATCAGCCCAAATGTATGGATTAGTCAATGGGGTAATGCGCTTTGATCTGTCAAGAGTTTGGTTTTAAAAGCCGCCCAGGGATAGCCTGCAAGACACCGAAACCCGGGGAAGGCAGATGCGTGTGCCAGGAATTTATAAATCAGCTTCCAATCAGTGTGTGTTCGGTGGGTCCAACAACACACTTTCCCAGGAGTTCCTTTACAAATTCTTTCTACTGGAGACTCCAAAATCAATTCCAAGTTCAGGCTGAGTATTTATGTTTAATTGCAAGGTAAAAAAATCTACTGATCCTTTTTTGAGATGGGAGCCCAGGAGTCCTATTTACCTATCCTTGGAAATGCGGTAAACGGTCGACAAATCATTTTTTTATTGTACAGCTTAAAGTGGTAAAACGATAAAGAAGCGCACGCACTCCCAGCTCCTCTCGCTTGTAATTTATTTAGAGCGAGGCCTCGGAACCAAACATGCCCCTGATGAAGATTTAAATAAATCACAGGCCTAAGGGGTGAAGGCGTGAGCAACATTTCTCTCTCGCTGTTGCTTAAGACTTAAGTCTGGACACAGGAAAACTTTACTAAGTATTGTCAAGACCTGGGTGAAAGGAAATGCGAATGTTATGATTTAAGATAACTCTGCTCTGACATACTGCACGGCTGTACATGCTCAGACAAATGAATGAATTATTGTTATCAATAAGAATAAGAGAAGAACAAAGGGCAATGATAATTGCTGTAGTTGTTTGGAAAATGTTTATTTACAAGCAAGAAAAATGCACACAATCAGCACATGTACTGTGAAAACCTGAGTTTTAGAACTACAAGCGCTATCTTTGGGAGAGTGATTATAACAGAACACTTCTGTCATTAGAAGATGCAACTGTCTCATTCGGATCCATGTTAATTTGGTCAGTCCTGGTAAATTTGTAATGATCGGGGCTATAGCAAGCAGATGGTGCTGGGTTTTTGCTGTTGCTGTTGGTAAAGCGGCATAGAGAATGTAAAACTGAGCTTGTGCAGAGAATGTCTCAACTTAAAAGCCCTGATAAGGCACTGCTGTTACACCCTATGGCAAGGAAATTAACCTGGATTTTCTTCAGTACAGAATATTCCAATGTCTGAAAAAAAAGGTCTGTTAAAAAAAGCAATTGAAAGTCCTTTCTGAAAGATCCTGCTTCCTGTCTTCCTTCCTCCATCGCGTGTCAGCATGACTCCTCATTTTACTGGTCCTCACAGCATGCTGCGAAGAAAGATTCTTTCACGAGTGATGATGTTGTGTTCACCCGTTCAGCAGACTTTAGTTCTGGTCACAAGATGTCTGGGGGTCAGAGGGGGCTGTGGTTCTCACCTGTGCTAAGTTTTCACTGACAGAGAGCGAAGCTATTAACCTCCATACAAACACCATCATACTCCCATACTCACACTCACCCACAGTCAGACTCACACACATTCACTCACACCACACAAATTCATTCTTACCACACACACTCAGATGTAAACATACACACACACAAAGACCTACACTGACACATATGTGTACACATGCACACACACTCACACACACACACACACACACACACACACACACACATACCCACATGCACACATGCAGACACACACACGCACACACCCACACATGCACAGAGTCAGACTGACACACATACCCAGACACACACGCGCATGGACCCCCGCGCACACACGGCCATAACTCATCCTCTCACAGAACCCCCGGGGTGGGACATGTGTAAGACGAGCCGCGTGCACAATGAAGTTTCTGTTAAGCTGTATGTATCACAGTTTCAGGCCAGACGTGACAGAACAGGTGTGACGGCCGATTGTGTGGATTTAGAGTGAAGCTAATTTAAACAGTGAGCCCTGTGATCTGCATTACAGACTCAGAAAAAGGGAGTGCTCGTCCAATCCTCAGAGAGTGTTTTAACACTCTCTCTCTGAAAACAAGCCCCCTCTTTCACCGGTGCTCCTCATCTGATAAATGCCTCAAAACACATACTTCAAATAACATCAGTCCATAATCTCACTGCCTCTTCCTGCCAGTCAGCCCAAAACATGATGATATCTGATAGATATGGTGACACCTGACCTGCAATGAGTTACCATGATGCTATGATTACATCCGCAGATGAAGAGATATCTGATTAGAATATGAAAAGCCGCCTGTTAGGCAGGTCGCAGCAAATTGATATATCTGGAAAAAAAAAATCCTTTCAGCTTTCCATATTTCTCTAAATAGGTCTACCTGTGGGAAATGATCATGTTTTGCGGAGTGGCTGTGTCATAGAAAATGAATGAGAGGAATGCATGAATGTGTGTGCACGTGCGTGAGTGTCAGCGTGTGTGCTTTGAGCGCCTGACTTTCAGTGAGCGTATGTTTGAGTGCGCGCGCGTCTGTGTCGCCACGTGTAAGGCTCGACTGCGTGTGCGCGCGTGCTCTTTTTTTTTTTCGCCGAGCGAGTGAAGAGGATGCTCAAAAGTGCCTCTGCCTCCTGCCAAGGCCTTCCCGCGCAGAGATCGTTCTCTCCTTTCCTCCTCCTAATTGAGCCTCCGCTCCGTGGGGTCCGCACAGAGAGAGCTCACGGCTCCTTGTCCGCTAATTATGCTGGGGCCCGCTGCTGTCCACGCCCAACTCTCCTGGATTTAATGACTGACCCTCCGATGACTCTTCCCACTAACCCCCCCCCCCCCCCGACCACCACCAGCTGCACGGGGTATGAGTCAGTCGTTGAGATGGTACACAGCCCCTCCCACCTCACACCCTCTCCAGCCCCTGTCTGAAAGCAGCGCCGCACTAACGCTATGTCAGAGAACAGAGCACTGTACTGACCTTCTCTCTGTCAGAGAACAGAGAACTGTCCTGACTCTCTCTCTGTCAGAGAAAAGAGAACTGTCCTGACTCTCTCTCTGTCAGAGAACAGAGCACTGTCCTGACCCTCTCTCTCTCAGAGAACAGGAAACTGCACTGACTCTCTGTCAGAGAACAGAGCACTGTACTCAGTCTCTCTCCACATCAGAGTACATAACACAAAATTCTGTCTGTCAGAGAACAGAGCACTGCACTGAATTCTGTCTCTGTCAGAGAACAGATCACTGCACTGACTCTGTCAGAGAACACAGCACTGCACTGAGCTCTGACTCTCTGTCAGAGAACAGATTACCACACTGACTCTTTCCTTCAGGGAACAGAGCACTGCATTGACTCTCTGTCAGAGAAAACAGCACTGCACTAACTCTCTGTCAGACAAAAGAGCAGTGTACTGACTCTGTCAGAGAATAGACCATTGCACTGACTTGTCTGTCCTACTTATTCTATTACACAACCGCCTCATAATGTCTGGTGGAGTGAAGGAAAGTAATATATTAAATCAACTCTCAGAAAGCTGAGAATCTGTCAGTTTGTGAAACACTATGCAGGTCATTAAATGTATTCATTAAAAACTGCTCCAGATTTCAGGCACAACAGCTGACGCGAGGGAGCCCACATTTAGAGATGGGTCTGTTAAGAATTAAAGAATTGAAGAATTATAAATTGATGCAAGCAGTGAAAGCCATACATGAGCACACAGCTCCATCCTGCAACACTGATCACCCACGAAAACAAACATAAAAATGCAAATGTACTAACACTGCGAGATGATGGTCAAATTTGTTCATATGGTAATTTTGAATGATCAAACAGCAGCAAAGGTGTTGTCATTATTCCAAAATGATCAAAAGGAGAGAAACTCTACATGTTGCCAATGGCTTGTTGTGGCCGGACTTTTCCAATATGTCAGTTTCGCAACCCTGGAAGGAGAAAACACAGATTCCAATTTGCTGGAGCGCTTGGATTAACCACTCCGCCCGACAAGCAACTTATTGACTCCATTCTCAGACATCAAGGCCAGCAATACCCCACTGCATCGGTTATACATATCTAATGTATCAAACATGTCTAATACGCGGCACTTGCAAAAACATAAAAATTGTTGATCTTTCTGCTTTTTTTGCTGCTTTCCCCAGACAATGTGCCCCTTATAGCACGAGGAACCCGAGTGAATGAGTGGTTTATTCTTCATGAAAGAGAATCCATTTAGAATGTACGACATGGTAATGAAAACTTTCAAATAAAGGTATTGAAGGACAAGTCAGATTTTATTAATTTCCACGACCTACACATTCCTCTATGTTAGAATGGCAGGCGGTTGAGGCTGGGGGGATCAGTTAGTTATTAACCAGTAAAGGCTTTTCTTTAATCACAGGAATTTCAGAGGAGGGAAACAGTTGTCAGTCAAACATCTGCTGTCAAAGCCCCAAGCTTCCCTCAGAACTCTGTCAGAGTGCTGGGGGTTGAGGAAAGCAAAACTTTGTTCTTCTCATGTTTCTGAACCCCCCCCTCCACCACCACCACACGCTAACGTACATTTCCATGTTCATTCATATGCGGCATTCTCCTTTAAATACCCTTGCTGCTCCGGAATGCATAATTTTGAATATTTTTTTTTCTTCTAAGATTACTGAATAGGCCTCTGTCAGGGAGCAGCAGTTTCAAAGAAAACTTAACAGATTACATATTACATGAAACTCCTACTGCTCTATACAATGTGGAATAGAAACTCCTCTCTACACATAATATGACAGAAACTCCTAATACTCTACACGATGTGCTACATCAAACTCCTGCTGTTCTACGCTACTTGCGACAAAAACGCCTGCTGTTCTACTTGACATGATACACGAGAGTCTTACCACTATATACAGTGTGCAACAGAAGTAATTTCTACTCTACACAACATAGGAAAGACACTACTACAGTTCAACACAACGTGTTGACAGATGCTATGACAGCTCTCCACAATGTGTGACAGACACTACTCCAGCTTTACACAGTATATGCTAGACACTACTACAGCTTTACACAGTGTATGCTAGACACTACTACAGGTTTACACAATGTATGACAGACACTACTACAGCTTTACCCAATGTGTGACAGTCGCTACTTCAGCTTTACACAATGTGTGACAGTCACTACTGCAGCTTTACACAATGTATGACAGACACTACTGCAGCTTTACACAATGTGTGACAGTCACTACTTCAGCTTTACACAATGTGTGACAGTCACTACTGCAGCTTTACACAATGTATGACAGACACTACTGCAGCTTTACACAATGTGTGACAGACACTACTACAGCTCTCCACAATGTGCTACAGAAACTACTGCTGTTCTACATACTGTAGTGTGCCATATGAAACTCCTGCCACTCTACACATGCAACAAAACACAGATGCCTAATGTCATGGACATAAAGCGTTGCATCCAAAATACAGAAAACCAAAAGCTTGAATTGCATAATATTTTCTTCCCCTTATGTTCTCTGCTTTTAATAATGGGTTGAATATAATATGTCATGTCTTAAAAACATACTGCTGCAATGAGAAGGGACTATCTGGGCTTTTGTGGTATCCATTTCAGACCACATGATATTGTGTGATGACTCCATATGAGCTCACACTTATTTGATTAATCGTTTTCCACCTAAAATGTTGACCCCCTTGTGAGTATAGAATTAGGTTACAACACACATGGTCTGTCTCTCAGAAATGCTGGTCGTATGTTTTGAATTTCGTTTTGCTCCCTGTCAAATCATTATAAGTGTGAACAGATTTGTTGTGTGGATCAGTGTGGGGTCATAAGGAACTGCTGAATCTATGGAAACCCTTACTGAATGGAACAACCGCTACTGCTATGAAAGTCCCCACCGAATACAACTGTTGCACCTCTGGAAACCCATATAGAATGGAGCAATTGCAACGCATGTGGGAACCGATATATAATTAAAACAAACTTCTGTATGTAGGGAAACTCCTATTTATTTGAACAATTGCTACACCTATGGAGACCCCTACTGAATGGAACTGTTGCACCTATGGAAACCCATGTAGAATGGAGCAACTTCCAAAGCTATGGGAAACTCACACTAAATGGAACCACTGTTGCACCTATGGAAACACATATAGAATGGAACAATTGCTACACATGTAGAAACCCTTACAGAACTAAAAAACTGTATACAGGGAATCTAACATACCTCTATAGAAAGAGAAAATCTATTTAATGGAATAATTGCTACACCTATCGTAACCCACACTGAATGGTACAGCTGTTGCAGCTATGGAACTCGCTACAGAACGGATACTGCAGTATGAAGCTGTCCTGTCCTGTCCTTTCACGGCTGCACACGGCAAAGACAGAGGAGTGCCGGGGAGAAGTGCCCGTGGCTGCAGTAAAAAGGTCAGTTTCTGGAGCTCCGCAGAGAGAGAGGACAGCAGAAAGGCCAGGCGCTCATCACAGTCAATCCTCTGTCCCCGGCCACAAAGACCAGGGCGCGCGGCTCTTCCCCTGCGACCCCGCAGCGAGCCGGCCTCCCGCACGCGAGGAGGGGCGACGAAATAGAGCCGCGATCCGCTGCGGCGAGAGAGGGTGCGGCGAGCGAGGGTCCAGCGCGCGCCGTCATTGATGTGAGGAGACCTTGGTGCTGCAAAAGGTCACCAGACAAACTCCTCCCGACAAAGCAAGAGGCGTCTGGTTCTTCGCTGTTTTAATTATGCGAAGGCTGGGAAACGCACAAACTGTGCACCCGTGGCCTCACACCTGCTGCTGGTTTGATGGGCGTCCTGATTTATGCAGAGAGATACAGTGGCATGGTGCTCTGAGGTGTGGAGAAGGGAGTCTACCATGCGCACACACTCACACACACACACACACACACACACACACAGATACAGACACACACACACACACACATACGCACACACACACACACACACACACACACACACACTCACACACATACACACACAGATACACACAGAAACACATACACACACACACACACACTCTCACACACATACACACACGTACACACACACACACACACACAGATACAGACACACACATTCTTACACACACACACACACACACACTCACACACATACACACACAGATACACACAGAAACACACACATACACACACACATACACATAGAAACACACACATGCACACACACACACACACACACAGATACAGACACACACAAATTCTCACACACACACACACACACACTCTCACACACATACACACACAGATACACACACAAACACACACACACACACACACACATACACACAAGCTTGCACACAGGCACACAGACACAAACACACACACACACACACACACACAAACACATACGCACACACGCACACACACACACACACAACCTGCTTTTTCTGTGAGGCTGCATTATCTGGAAGAACTTAATGAGACTTGCTTTTAGCACGAATCATTTCATTAGAGATGAAAAACTCTGAATAATAACAGAAGTATCCTAAACTACACGGTGCATGCACAGAATGATAAAATATTAAATTTCCCCTTAGTTACATTTCAGGGTTTTTTTCGCTGGGGATTTTTTTCATTTCCAGTTTTCCTTAATTTGGAAGAGACAAATTTGCTGACAAATTGTTATTCAGATAAGAACATATCCTAAGGATGTTGCAGAGTATTCCTGTCTTCCTTAGAGCACACCATACATTTTCATAGTTAAAAATATCGGTTACACTTTCTATGAAGGTCGTTCAAAAGCACTGTGGAAGCCTTCATAAATACTAATGCTAACTGACATAGAGTGACTTACGGTGTGCTATGTCGCCATCCATATCAAAAGTGAGGGAGTGCCATGAAATGCCTCCTAAAACAGCCCCTTTTCTGATAGTGTAACAACATTCCTCCAACAACGGTTATGCAAAATTAGAGTATTAGCTGTGTGACTGAAAGGGTACCGAGTACCTTTTTGAATCATGTTAAACTCTCCTCAGGTCTGCCATGTTTATTACAACACATTTCATCTTGCCTCTCTAAAATCAATACTATGCAATCTGCTAACTACCTGCTGTTCAGAGAGACTCGAACAAAGAGATTAAGGATTATTGCAATTAGGTGAATTGGTTGGGGTAGTGAAGTATGCACCTCAGGCACAGAGGTGCTCTCTGGTAACTCTTTTTTTGCACTTGTCATGATATTATGTGCGATAACAGTAAATAGTGAAAAAGCACACATTGTTCAGTATATACAGATGGGTGACAAATTAAAAGAAAACCCTGAATAAATGAGTGGAAAAACATAACAAATGCAGATGCTTCCACACAGGTGTACTGCATGGAACAATTAAGCAGTTAACATCCAATAATGCTCTGTGGCATGTATAAAAATGCTGAGCAGGCCCAGTTGATCTCGATTTTGGATCAAGACAGCAAGAGGAAAAGATCTAAGTGACTTTGAAAGAGGGTTCATTGTTGGGGCACGGATGGCAGGAGCTTCAGTCACAAAGACTGCTCAACTGGCCAGTGTTTCAATAGAAACAGTAACTAAAGTGACATCTGCATTTAGATCTATGGGAAAGACATGAGTAAATAGGGTCGGAAATTGTGGTCAACAGCACACATTTGATGACTGTGATACTCGTGCATTAGTTCGATATGTAAGGAAAAACAGAAGAGCAACTCTTCCTCAGGTGGCTGAGAATATCAATGCAGGACGTGATCAGACTGTGCCAGCAAGAACAGTCTGTCGACAATTACATAGAGAGGGATATTATAGTAGGGTTGCAGTGCTTAAACCCTCATTACGAAGACGAATGCACATTTGACGAATGCACAAGTGGGTGAGTGCATGTGTGGTGTACACCAAGAGAATGGTACAGGCCTGAATGCTTGACCCCTACAGTGAGGGGGTCCAGTGGCTCTGTTATGCTGTGTGGGGCATTTTGCTGGCATGGTTTGGGTCCACTTGTCCCCTTAGAGGGAAGGGTCACTGCAAAGCAATACAGAGTTGTTCTGAGTAATCACCTTTATCCTATGATGAACCATTTCTATCCTGATGGGAGTGGTCTCTTCCAGGATGACAATGCCGCCATCCATAGGGCACGAGGGGTCACTGAATGGTTTGATGAGTATGAAAATGATGTGAACCATTTGCTATGGCTTTCACCGTCACCAGATCTCAACCCAATTGAACACCTATGGGAGATTTTGGGCTGACGTGCTAGACAGCACTCTCCGCCACCATTGTCAAAACACCAAATGAGGGAATATCTTTTGGAACAATGGTGTTTCATCCCTCCAGTAGAGTTCCAGAGACTTGTAGAATCTATGCCAAGGCCCATTGAAGCTGTTCTGGTGGCTCATGGTGGCCCAACACCTTACTAAGACACTTTATTTACTTTATTTACTTTATATATATATATATATATATATATATATATATATATATATATATATATATATATAGTTTAAACCCAGTGCATTGGGTACTGATACTCATGAGCAAATGCACAGGGGGGATTTGATCCATCCATTTCTGTTCACTTGTTATCGCTCTGATAAGAGCAAAGATTGTGAAAGCTGGCAAAGTCATTTCATTTATTTCAACCAATGTTCATTTTTCAGTCATATTTACACATTTTTTCTCAAAATGTGCATGAAGCAACACAATGTGCAATGTCCATGGGCATGAAAAAATACCCTTTTATGAAAACTAAAGCATTATTGTCTGTACAAGAATATACATCTAACACACAAGGAACAGGTTCCACTCTGTTAAAACACCACACCATATGTTAGAGAAAATATTAACACAATGAATTATGTCATTATTTCCCAAAATAGCAGAGAAAGCTACATTGCAAATATGATTATGCTCAAAATTGAAGTATAATGACCATGCTTACAAAAATTGCATTACAAATTTGGAAATAGCTTAAGCCTATACATGAAGCTGTATCCACATTAAAATTCAATATTCCTTATAATATGATACTTAGAGTTTATTTTAATGTATTTTGAAATTTAAGTATGGACGAAAGGAGAATAAAGGTTCAGGCAATGGTCTTGGGCACCATTTCAACCTCATATTTGAGTTCTCAGGTTCACTCTGACTCTCTCCTTTGATTGCTGACAGAAATAAGCTCACAAAATACGCCGGTCGTTTTCCTGTCTCTAAGAGAGCCAGGCATGGTGAGTGGACACTAAGAGGCAGGCAGGGAATTACCCAGCATTCCAATTCCCACCCCTTATGGCGGAATGAAAGGAATGAGGGAGGGAAAGTTCATAACCCAAATCTGTGAGGGGAAAAAAGTGAAAATGAATACATGTTCTGTTATCACAGCTTTCTTACATGAATCCTGCAGTTTGTCCACCAAAGCCTGCCTCGACTCGAACCATAATTTGTATTTTATTATTTCTCCCTCCCTCCCTTATTTTCACTTTTGGACCATTTCAGTCTATTAACGACCGCTCTAAGTTCAAACACAAATCGCTTTGGACAGCCAGACGCAGTCTGACCTGCTGAGTCCTTTGGTTTAAATCCACAGAAGATGAGCAACCAAATCCGTGATCTGGCAGGATGCAACAAAGATCATGCAACGCAGAGTGAATTGTTTGGCACATCATAGCTTGTTGACTGAAACTGACCCCCCTCTTCCATGCATTCATGCATGCAAATTCAAATGGTTCTTTTCAACAGTCTGCAAACTTGAGATGCCAGTTTGTTTAGGAGATCTTCAACTGTCATCTCCTGCACCAGCTGTGACCAGATGAAGTGAAAATTGAATAAAAAGGTAAAAAAGGACTAAGAGGATTAAAAAGCTTACGATATGTTGAAAAAGAACCCATGCCCAGTGTGAAATATGGTGGGGGTTGTATATTTTTGGGGGTTCTTTTGCATCTATAGGGAAATTCTTGAGTCCCTGGATCCCTCAGACAAGGAACTCAGACTTGGCTGAAACATCCCAGCATGACAATGATCCAAAATATTCATCTAGATTTACAAATAAATGATTAATCAAGTGTAAAACAAAAGTTATTGACTTATCCTAACTCTAGACCTCAATCCAATCAAACTTTTGTGGTTGAAGGATCCAGAGCAATTCTGCTAGGGGGAACAGTGTTCGTAAATTTCTTATTTTATATTATGTTTTGATTGCTTTTAGTTATGGGCATTAGTAAATATGGAGGATATATTTATTATAATTGTATAGTATTTGCATTATTGTCTGGACAAAAAACGTTTTACATTTGTCTTACGTTGAGTTAATATAAAAAAGTTCAAGTGGAGTGTTTCTTTGGCTCATCATTACAAACTCAGCACCAGTAGCATTCTATAACACTACTACTACTGCTACTGACACTTCTCCAACTAGTTATTATTGTAATGATTTTTTTGGTTGTAAAAGTATATAAGTTAATGATTCCTTCCCTGGTGTTGAAAGCTCTCACATTTCACTCTGAGGATACAGATATTTGTGTTGCGTCTGCTATTGGAAAGAGCTTTGGGCTCTTCATAAACAAATATTACGATGTCATAACCTTGTTGCTTCATGAAACCTGATTAAGGCAGGGATTAGGAAAACATGGCCGCTGCAGGAGGAGACTTACAGAGCAGAGTGGAGACACGGGGCCTCTGTGAATATCCACTTTCAGTTATAAGTCTGCCAGACAAGCGTGTACAGGGGGGATAATAAGGGGAGATTTGAGGAGTGTTCACAGGGACGAACGTGCGTCTTTTAATGGCAAAAGCGTTAGTGAAATGCCCACAATGACTGTAATGGCATAAAATGGAACATTAAGTGCATCCTATGGTGCCCACCAGAGCATTTTTTTTTGTCTAAGAACAGATCAGAAAGCCTCTGGAAGTCAATTTTAATAGCTCATGCTGTGACATTCTCCATCTCGTCTTAAGGAAAAACTTACAGGCTTGTCCGCGAGACAGAGATGGCTACACTTCTGTAACAGGACAGAGCGAAATAGCGATAGGCTACCTCCTGTGCTCCAAGGTGCATTAGACTCCATTATACGTCTCCTGTTTGTTGAGGCCCTGAGCGGAATCATTGAGAAAGCCTGCGTAATTGAAACGCATTAAGAGCAAAGAGGACAGACACTAGCTCACGTTTACCAAACTGTCCGCAGGGGGAAATGAATTCGGTTTCAGTGAATCTCCATTGTGTATCTCTGCGTATTCCCCCTCTGCCAACAAAGATTCCCTTTAAGTACTGAGGGAGAGACCTGCTTGTGAAATAATTTATCACAATGGAACGAGACAGCACGCTTCAGAGCACCTCTTCTTGGCACGACAAATCTGATGCAAACCTCCCAAAACCGCTTATATTCCATTATTTAATCCATTGGCAGCCTGTCTTATCCATGGTGGGAAACATTGCTCGCAATTTACACATTATCCATTTATACAACTAAATATTTACTGAATTGGCCCAGGTTCAAGGGTACAAGATCCCCATCTTGTAACCCTGCAACCTCTCGGTAACAACCACTATGTAGCCTTACAACATGAAAGCATTCCGAACTCAAACACACACCCAGTCACTGACACATCACTGGAAACAGCACATTGTTGCAGTTTCATTGGCTATTATTGTCTCATGGGGGGAGCATATGCAGATTTTGTGAAATTTGATTGGTCTGTAGATGGTCAGTCATTGTCCTAATGTGAAAATGCCTACAGGAAAAAAAAAAATGGGATTCCAACATCTGTGTGTGATAAAGTATCTCATAAATGCAGCTCAAATCCACAAGGTTACATTAGTTAAACATTACATTACATGATTCATTTGCTGAGCAAAGTCTGGAGTCCAGGGCGACGTGTAGTCTTACGTCTCACACATTCTGACACCCAGCTGGGCTTTTCCTGGACCACTTGAGCTAAAGTACCCCACTAAACAGGAGTGTCCGTCTGGAATTCAAACTCTCAGTCCTCAAGCCTGCTTAAGCAGAGCTGCTCTACATAAAATGCACCATAACAAAATTTCAAAATTGCATTTATTTACTTTCAAAATGCGAACAATTGCGCTCAACGCTTTAGCTCTAACTCCACAGAAATGAGAATCCAGGCAGCCCCCAGTCAGGTGGATCCATGTGCATCAAGTGGCACTAAAGAAAACTCGCAGACAATGTGCATGAAGGAGCCTCACTCACAATTCAGTTTTTACACACAATTGCTTTGCAGACCACTCTCCATTTCATTCAGCATAGTCAAAGGGATCGACCTCCATCTTCAAAAGATATCTGCACCTGCCTAATAAATGTTTAAGGGACTATGAAAGAAAGAAAGGTATAAAGAAAGAAAGGAAATGGAGCGTGTATGTGTGAGTCTGTGCCGAACAAAAAAAAAAAAAAAACCACAAACGAACAATCACCATGAAGCTGATAGGCCTGAACAATTCATTTCCATTCAATTCAGTCCGGTTCCACTCAATTCAGTTTAATTCAATTCTCTCCTCTCTCTCTGTTTGCCAGGGCCAGTGTGGAACACCACGGCTCTCAGCATTCCGTACCTTCGCTGCCTGTCACTGCAGACTGATGGTGGATTATGAGCCTCTCTCTACCCTGAGGGTCACACGGACATGATGTAATTCCACCACCCTGGTTCTGGGGCTGCGTCACCCCACCTGCCAGCCTATCATTAAGGACTCGCTCCCACAACCTGACCCCTGGCTCCGCACCCTCCCACTTTAAACCAGCCCTCAGTGCTTTACAAGCACAGGCATTGGGCTTTGCCAAAGGACACACTCCCAGAGGTGGCTGTGTTGTTTGTTCATTGCGCTAATGGTGTTTTTACTGTACATTTAAGTGCACAATTAAAGGTGACACTGGCATTATAAAAAGTGATAATTTACACCCGGTGAATTAGCTACATATTTTCTCGATGAGGTTTGCCCTCGTTAATGAATTTTTTTTCAACCCAAACAGATGGTGTGTAGACAAACCAGTCAAATCGTAGGCTATTAGTATAATTTTTCAACCCCTTCAAAACTGGTGACGTTATGACAATTTTGTTGCCTTGTTGTGTGACCTTTCCAATAGTGCACAAGTTCTGTGCTAACGCATGCAGGAACAATGTTAGGAAGTTCCATTGCAGAATATCCACCATGTTCACATTTGCAGTTCCCTTTCTGGAATATCTTCACTTAACCAGGCTAGTTTTTCAAATAAAATACTGTGTAGCACTGAGAATGAACACAAACACACACACACCTGGAACAAGCTAGCCTACTAGCTCCAGTCCCTAGTGACCGTTGTCAAAGCATTGCTACTCAAATGCCTGCCAGGCTGAAAGTTTTGGCTTCCTTTAAAGCCATTTCAGTGTTTTGCCACACTTACGCTGTCCTTGAATTTCACTTGTGTTGACCCACTGTGTAAAGCACAAGGCATGTCCTGGCACCTTACCAGCAACATATGCAAGGAGAAGCTGCCTCAATTTTCAAGCTGTTGTCTCATTCTCGGATGGATCAAGTTGAGAGGATCTCTTTCATGTTTGCAGCTGCACTGCCTGATTGCATTTTCTCACCCTTATTTTTACACAGAAAACAGGGGATAACTTTCACAATGTAATGCAGTCACATGTCAGCCTGAGTGATTTAATAAAAAGTGCATGAAAGCCCTCAATTTCCCATGCTACTTGTATTGCTTTAAAGTTTAAAAAATGCATATTTCTAGGAGATGATATTGACTCTCATGGCAGTGTGTTTACATGTCCCCCATGGGAATGTTACAGCAGACAGGTGGCACTGAAAGCCTCCATCTTATGAAACTTGGTGACCATAATACATAGCGATTGCAAAAATAATTTTAAAAATGCAGCCATTGTTCCGTGATGTTAATGACATCTTTGCCAGCTACCACAAGTCATCAGATCTCTTGCCTGGCTGGTGCTTGTGTCAGGTCAGCCATTTCAGAGTCATTTGTCTCAGTGATTGATTTTTGAGGACATATTTTTCTGGTTGTTGCTTGCTTAAATAAGTCCTCTTGTTTGCAATTTTGCTATTCTCTCCTTTCAAAAGGGCAATCGCCTCATAGTCAGGTCTGTAATTATACAACATGATAATTGCATGTGTAACAAATCACAGGCACATTACCAACGCTATGAATCAGGATGCTGCGAAGTGCCACAGGGAGTGAATGCATTACATGCTGCTTTGTCTCTTAAAAAGAAATAAAAGTAACTGTCTGGAAAGAACAGGAGTGTTTGACAGTGGTGCCTAGGAAGGCTATTGTCTGGAGAATGTGACATGGTTGCCGGATCAATACTATCATCAAGGGAATGCTATATAAACATAAACTCTGTATAAAATCTCTCCATCATCCTGTTGCTCCACAGGCTAGATTGTCTATGGAAGAACATAAGATAATACCAAGGCTTGTGAGTCATGGGGCTTTCTGTGGTCCACTGGTGCAATTAGTACAGCAGAGATGGAGACAGGGCCAAAATACATTGGACTAACTTACCAAGTCCTCTTTGGAAAGACCTGGATACATCGTGTCAGTGTAGCTGCAGACTTCAGGGGGAACTGGAACAACTGAATGCACTGAAGGCTTCGTGTGACCAGGGCAGCTCTCTTTCCACTCATGGTAATTTGCTCATCTGGCTTGTTACTGCACCAACAGAGGTAAAGCTCCAAACTTAAAGCAGAAGAACAGAACAACAGCAGCGTTCTTTCTCTCATCATCCAAAACCCACATCCTCTGTCTTTCCCACAGCGTGTATATGTATATATGAATGCCAGTCACTTAGGTATTGTTTTCTTTTTGGCCGAATAACTTTTGGCCGAATAGATTAATCACATCTGTTTTTTTTTCTCTTTTTTTCCCTCAAAATTATGCAGGCATGTGTTCATTCATATATGGGTGTTTTAAACATCCTGGTATTTGATTGGAGGCATTAGAAGTTGAATCGCTATGGCCGTTTCTAACGTACCGTCATCAACAATTTAAATTTGTTTGATTACTTGATGCAAACCACGTGGTAACTGAGACAGGGAGGGCCCTTTGTTTTGATGCACTTTCGACTTGAAACATGAGCAAGGGGACGTGGACAGATGTGTGCTTACATGCCAAATCCATCCTACTGCCTGCTGCTGGGGCCTCCACTTAATTGTCCCACAACGCGCTACTAGCCTCAGCAAAAGGATGCTTTGCGCACAAACCAGTAACACTACCGCTGCCCGAAAATCTCCCCTTGCAGTTCTGTTTCCTTTGCTGTCAAACCTAAGGCCAAAACTGAAACGCAGGTTTCCCCTGAGTGGTCAGTGTTGCTACTTTTCAGTATTACCACTTAAAACCCCATTGGCCCATGACGCTGGATGTGGATAATCTACCCGCCTGAAAATCATTTTGTTTGTTTATTTGTTTGTTTCCTCACTGTGGATTTTTTGATGGTGAACTAGAATTTGTTCCTACCTATTTCATTCCACCTTTGCACAATACTACCAAGCTTGCTGTGGTTTAGGTACTCAATAGATAGCAAGTCAACAATACAACATTTATATATCTGTCTCTCTAGCTAGTTATAAAAGTGATGTGTTAGCCCACATGAATTTCTATACTAATGTATTAGGAGATGCTGGTAGCTAGCTGCATTGCTCTAATATTACATCGATTTTTTTCCCTCTATAACTAGACAGCTACATATACTTTTATAGCTGTAGGTACAGTAGCTGGCCAGCTAGCTGATTTGCTACACTACATGAAAGGTGTGTGTGTGTGTGTGTGTGTGTGTGTGTGTGTGTGAGAGAGAGAGGGGGGGTGTGTGTGCACCTGAGTAGTAAAATTTTGTCTCTGCAATAATTGGCTTTTTGGTGGAAGCCTATTAGTGTATGGCCATTATTATGGGCAAATCAAATGAAATGTCAGGTCCACCTTTTCGCCTCAGTTATTGGTTCATTATAAACCAGCAGCACATCACCTTGGTTGTGTGGACTTGTGCAGAGAAGCAACTGAAGGCTGACTTGAGTCCCAGGGAGCTTCTGTATCAAGTTGGCAGCTCCTTTGGACGGAAAAAAAACAGGTGCGTAGAAGAAGTTTGTGTTTTCGGAATAATACAGACATAGCTAGGGGAAGAAAGTTTTTAAGCTGCAGAAGAGAACATTCTTTTGAACATGTGCAAAAAAAAAAAGCTCACTCCCACAGTTGTTGTGTAAGATAGTGTGCTAACCCTGATCAATTTCAGTAGAGAAGTGGCTGTCAACACAGCTTTAGTTGATTTATCTTACCAATTAATCAACTGTTTATATATATATATATATATATATATATATATATATATATGTGTGTGTATATATATATATATATATATATATATATATATATATATATATATATATATGCGCATGTGCATGTGGGTGTGTGTGTGCCTGTGTGTGCACAAGAGAGTGCCACCTAGGCCATATCCTTTTTCACGACTATCCAAATATAAGCATTGCGTTTGAAATCAGTATTTTTAAAAAAAGAAAACATGCACATGTTGACATTGGAACAGAACGTGAAAACTAAAAACACATTGCTCCTTTTGGATAAACAAGACCTGTCTGTCACAGCAGTGAAAATAGCCTATTATTTTTTTTTGTCTGGATAGAAAAGCCTTTGTTGTTTCTGGTGGATGTAATAAGTCACACATTATCTTTTGATTAAGAGGTGAGGAGGCCTGGGGAGAGCATGTAGACTGATTGAGCCCTCAGGAGTCTCTGCAATGCCTTTCTGATGATATAACACACCACCTGCCAGGAGGCAAGGACAGGAATTCCAATACAGCAATCAAAGATCATAAACTAACCTATAACCCAATGTAATAAAACATACATGAACTCAACCCTTGCTTTGCCTCCAAAATATTCGCTCTAGGGCAACTAGTTGTACAGCTTCCAGTGTGTCTGTCTATCTGTTTTTGCAGGAATACAATCATTATTTTTGGGGAAGGGTGGGATGTTGGGGGAGGTCAGGGATAGGTAGGTCTGGGTGCACGCTCCCCCAGGTAGAATAAAGTAAATTTTACTGTAGCCACTTAATGCAGTTTTCTGGTGGGTGCATGGAAATTTTTGGTGCACACAGGACACAGACTGACACTTTAATAAAGGACAAGCTTTTTTCTATTTTTCCAGCATTTGCTTTCCTCTGAGGATTTTTTCCACTTGAAGTCAGAAAAAAAATTTCAATGAGAGTAAAAAAATGCACCCATGCAAGAATATACATTTCTAACACATTCTAAGACCATATTCTAAATCACATAAACATTACACCATAAGTTTTTTCTTTACTATTATTTATTTATTTATTTTAGTAAAAATTTGGGAACTATGGAACTCCATGACATCTGACTCTACTGGCATCTAACATGATGTAAAAACCTACTTGCTGCCATCACAGGTAAAGGTTTCTGCTTAGCCGTCTGGCTAATTCATACAGAATGGGCCTTGTAACGCAGAGGTTGCTCGTTCAATACCCGCATGGGGCATTGCTGTTGTACCCTGGAGCAAGTTACCTAACCTCTATTGCTTCAGTAAATATTCAGCAGTACAAATGGATGAAATGTATACTATAGAAGTTGCTCTGAATAAGGACGTCTGTTAAGGAACTATGTGATGTAATGTATTCAGTTACAACAATGAACTCACTCATTGATAGACATTAGTGTGCAGTGCAAACACAGCTTAATTCAACATAGATCCGCACAGAGATTCATCATATGGTTAACCTTTTAATGCTGCACAGTCAATTCCCAGTCAGGGTGAACAAACAGGGTAAAAGAGGGGTATGTATGGGCACGCGTTTAGAATACTGAAATTTTAACAAGCTGAGACTAGGCAGCGTCTGTAACATTTACTTTAATCCTAACGCTGACTCAATGCACTGATTGTAGTTGAATTGCAGGATTCTAATGTAAAAGGAGCGTGAAACCTAGACACAATACTTCTTTTCTATCCCTTTGCATTTTGGTGGTCAGCTCTGGGTGGTGAAAATCTTTAAGTGCCTTCTCTGGTGTGGAAAATCCACAGGGGAATTTGGAGAAGACTTGCTAAAGCTTCTGTTAACAGACTTAAAAAAAAAATAAAGAACTTCAACTTTGTTTCATTCTGGCTCAATTACGATTCACCACTGTTCATTTACAAACCACACAAGCCCTGCCTGTGTCTGTTGATAATGAGTAAATTGATCATATGAAAGCCGGAACGTGGTGAATTAAGGGCTGACGGAAAATTTTCGGAAAATGCAGATCAGCCGCGGCGTTCCGCGCCCGGGGCCCAGAATGCAGCAGAGAGGGCGGGGGGAGATGACGGGTGGGCCCGGGCTATGTCGTGCAACGACAGCGGTCGTGGGGGCAGGGGATGAGGCGGGCCGTCTGAGGTCGGCGATCCACCTATCACAGAGCCCCAGGCCCGCGGTCCTCGGCAGCCTCGCCTGCACCGCGGAGCGCGACGGTCGGACCGCCTGCGCCTGGGCGTGCCGGAAAAAGCGCCCAACCCAAAGCCCGCACACCACGAGCGAAGCATTTCTCTGTGTCACGGAGGCTCCGAATGCAGGGGGTGACTTCAATGTCACATGGATTAAAACCGCGCCTTTTTTTTGAACTGACAAACACGTCGCGGTGGCATGCACGCAGGGTGGCGGTTCCTTCTGAAAACCAGAGCTGCTTTGAAGATAAGGCTCTGACAGACGTCCTGTTAGACACTCAGAGGGACCGGCACGGCCTAATCCTGACAAATAGAGAAAAAAAGCATGGGTTCCCAATTGCTGTTTTGTGATTAACCAGTTCTGATCCCTGTGTATGTTAAACCATCATTTATTTATCTGTTAGATGTCACATGACACCACCCTGTTGTGTGTTGTCTTATAAAGAGACAAAACACCACTGTCATTACGTCCATTTAAGCGGAGAATTCCTGCTCCCGGGTCTGGTTGCATCCATAAATATTTCAGTGAATCAAATGGCTATCGTGTATATCTGAATGAGCCCAACGTCTGGGCACAGACAGTGCCTGCACTAAAAGCTGCACAGTTTTGCCTAAAGTCATATTAAATTAAGCCTTTAGTGGAATACTACTATGCAAAATGAATACATACTTAGTATGGATTGACGCAGGAATATTCTAGATCAATTTGACAGATCTTATTTTCTGTTTTCAGAGAAAGGAGACAAGATTCCAGATTCCATTTTTTCTTTTTTTTGGGGGGGTGTGCAAAACTTGGTACTGTTACCCCAGGCAGAACTTGTGGCGAGACCAAGTACTTTGTGGTCATTCTGTGTTTGAAAACATAACAGAACATCTATTGAAAATGTAATTGAGTAATGAGTTCCACATGTACAATGGCTGTGGGCATTAAACATTTCTAAACCGACACTCAACCTTGCAGGGAGAATGAAAGCCATTGTTATGTCTAGTGCTCGGCTGCTATTGGTTGAGATTTCTACATCAGCCATTGGGGGCTTTGGATCAAGGTGTGTAAAAAGAAAACAGATATAATGTTCCGCTGCGCATCAGGAAGACATGATGGAGGGAAAAAAAATTAAAAGTCGAGAACATGTTTAGCTCCAGTGAACATTCGGAGACACATGCCAGTGCTCAGTAATAACACCACAAGCACCGGTTAACTCATTTCCAAAATAAATCTGGCCAGATCTGAGACCGCACTGTGTATTCATCATCAAGACAGGGTCTCACCGCATTTTATGTGAATGTTTTCTGTAGCTTCGACAGTCTGTGGTTCCTCACTCCGGCGGGTGTGGTGTACATGCCAACGGGCTCGCACTGAAATCAAATTAATCTACAGCCCATATGCAGAGCCCTGTATTCCAAATATATATCTTGCCTTTTTAGTGGGAGAGAGCTGAGCCACTTTGCTGCAAAGCCCCATCCTACACAGTGAGCTGGGAACGTGCGTTCAAAAAGTTACCATGGCTAACGATGCTCAGCGTGCGATCGCTAACCGAAAAACGAAGAAACAAAGAGGAAGAAGGGCGAAAAAGAAAACTGTATCTGGGTTCTTTTGTTTACATGAGCAGCTACCTCCGACTGCTTGGGCGGGGGGGGTGGGTAGTTGGTTCACGGGCCCTGCGTTTTCCAGGTGTTGCGTTTCATTGTCGGCTCCACCGACGGTAGAACGCTTCGGGTTCCTCCTCGCCAGTAAAGCGCTTTCACGCCACTTCCAAATGATGTAATTATGCAGCTATTGCAAGCTGCATTAAACGTGACCCCGCGCCTGCGAGAGCGGCGTTAGCGGGGGCTCCCGGAACTGACTAGGAAGCCCCTTAAAGGTTTACTGGGACCCGCTTTTCATTTAGAGACTCCAACACCATAAAAAAGGGGGGCAGCCGTCTGGCCCGTAAACTTGTATTTTAATATAATTTGAAGGGGTTTTTTTTATCGTCCGCTTTGGTTATATTCATAATGCAAAAAGCAAACATTACTGCTGAAAACATCAGGGCTACACTGTGCTGCCTTCATGTGTGAAAAAAGGGGGCAAACCCATTTGAGGTGTTAACCACTTACAGACGACCAGAAATGAAGCTAAATTAAAACCATTTGTAGCGTGCCATACGACATCAAATTGCAGATTGAAACGCTGGGTAAAAGCAGCCAGCCAAGCCTTCCAAGCACCGACAGGGAAGACAGAAAATTTTCATTTATTTAATCGATAGCCCGCGGATTTAGCAGCACCCACCTAGCTATTGTAAAACATTTAGACACAGGTAACTTAAATGCATTGCCTTGCTTCAGATGGCTACTTGATACAGAGGAAAGTTTAATATAGAGATAGAGCTCTAATTGTGAGCTATATTTACATGCTGGAGGAAAAAAAAGACTAACCAGAGATGGAAGCATGCTGTTAAGAGTCCGTATAATGCTTTGTCATTAGAAACGCAGTGTCAGTGCTCCGGCCCCCTAGCTGTTGTTTTGGTGTTCTCCCAGTCTGTCAATGTGGTCCAGGTGCTTTTGTTTATTATTTTCCTTGTGTTCCACCTCTGCTCCGCTCTCCGCCCTGTCCCCACCTACCTGATTTCCTGATCGCCTCCGCCTGCCTGCCTGCCCACCTGCATCCCACCTCCTCGTCAGCCCAGCCCTATATCTACCCTGCTTGTCTCTGTCTTGTTGCTAGATTGTTGCAGTGTTTTTTTTTTTTTTTGCCTGTCTCGTTCCCACGTTTATATTCAGTTTTGGAGTTCCCTGTGCTGACCTCGCCTGTTCCCCGACTTTGTCTCTGCCTGCCGTTTTGTCCTGATTGCCTGATCCTCCTGCCTGCTTGGTTCCGGCCCCGTCTGCCCTGTCTTCAACACCCCAACTTCGTCTCTGCCTGCCGCTCTGACCTGATTGCCTGATCTGCCTGCCTGCCTGGTCCCGACCCTCGCCTGCCCTGTTTACGACCCCGGCCCCTCGTCTGCCCCGCTTCGGACTGCTCCCTCGGTTTTGACCCTGCCTGTTCTGACATTCCGAACCTGCCCTGCGACTTCAATAAACCGTTTGGAACCTGAGCACTGGTGGTCTGCGTCTGAATCTGTGCCTGAGCCCTGACATGCAGACTGATAAATGAATCCTCATCCACAGCTGTGTAATTAAATGCATTTTGCAACAACATGAAAAAAACAGCGTTTGTTTACTGCTCTGCACTATAACAGCCCCATGCCTCCCTTTTACGCGGGGAACGCCAGTCTTGGAACCGTAGGTAGATTCCAATTATCAATATGCAAATGCACGCCATTGGAATGAATCCTGCCAAAATATTGCACATGTCCCTTCCTATGTGGGCGGGAGACCTGTCAGGCGTTCTTTAGAAAAGCCTTAACAAAAAGCACAATGCCGTTGATAAATTCAGATTATGCGGGCTGTTTTGAATAACATTGACGGGTGGTAGAGGCAAATTGAGGACAACGCACTCCCATGATGTCACTGCAGACGTCAGCGCAGACTGACTAACGGACATGCCCTGACCAACAGTCAGGGGACAGTGACCCCCCCTGCAGTGGCTTAGGGGCC
Organism: Megalops atlanticus; assembly: GCA_019176425.1. Taxonomy (NCBI): domain Eukaryota; kingdom Metazoa; phylum Chordata; class Actinopteri; order Elopiformes; family Megalopidae; genus Megalops; species Megalops atlanticus. The sequence goes on from CM032892.1 coordinate 23,333,367, forward strand.
TAGGTCATAACGTGCGCCTTTAAAAGGTCAAACGTTCACTCTCATCCGACGCCCATGCCTCCCCGCTGCTCCTGGCGCTAACACACGCGTCCTCTCTCACCAAGGGCTCGCGCTAAGCTTGGCTAAGACGAACACGACAGGAGTTACTTAAATATTGGCAGCCAGCGCTTTCCGGGACTGTATTTTAATTAAATAATAAAAGCATGAAACAAGGGTGGTATTGTAAACTGTGTACGGCGATCGCCAGCGAGAGGGAGTAAGAGACATTTGTTAATTGCTAAGCTTTGGCATTGTGTACGGCGCAAAAATGTTGTGCCAATAAAGCATTTTGAAATGATTTGAATCGAGAGAGAGAGAGAGAGAGAGAGAGAGAGAGAGAGAGAACAGCATATCCAATGTAAAAAAAAATACCTCATAATTGTATGAGGCCGTGTGTCTCGTATGAGTCAGCTGTGGGTTGGCGTTAAGGGAAAATGGCGCAGGCTCGTTCTGGGCCGAGCGCTGGACGTCCGGCGGCGCTCCCCGCGTCCCCATCGCGACCGCGGAGAGGCTGACGGGACCCTGGCACCGCCGTCGCGGAGGAGCACAAAAAAACGCCGCTGGCTGACTTTCCGTTCCCATGGGAACGGGCCCAAAAGGGTGTGTACCCACACAGAGAGACTCCTCTGCAATGGCTTCGCCAGAGCGGCCCACAGAGCCAGCTCTCTGCCACCCGCCGGAGGTGAAGCCGCGAGCGTGGGTGTGTGTGTGTGTCTGTGTTACTCTTTGAGTGTGAGTGTTTATGTGTTTTTTCTGTGTGTGTGTATCTGTGCGCGCACTGTTTGTGTGTGTATGTGTGGTGGTCCATGCATATATGTGTTTTACATGTGTGATAGTGTGATTGTGTACGTGTGTGTGTGGGTGTCCGAATGCACGTTTGTGTACTCTAAGCATGTGCATATGCGTGCGTCTGAATGTGGGTGCATGCATGGATATATATACGTTGACTGTGCATGCATGTGTTTCTGCCTTATCGTGCGTGCGCAGTGAACATGTGTTTGCGCATGTTACCAGCAGTAGAAGTGACAGGCCTTCCTTTGCTAACCCGACCCCAGGGAGAGAGCGTGTGATGCCTGATACGTTCAGCTGCACACCGCTTTCCTTCACTTCCTGTCTTGAACAGAGGCCATGCAGTCCCTGGAGCTCAACTACAGGAGGGTCTGGGAGCCCAAAACTACAGCTCAACTGACAGGAGTGAACAAATTAAAAGCCCTCACGTCCGAGGAGTCCTCATTTCTTTTAGTACTTCAGCACTACCTTCTTGGCACGGACACTTAAAAAAGATAATCCTGTCTTAAAAATGTAAAAGATTGATCATCGTTTTTTTTTCTCCTTCTTTCCCAAAAGCCCTCTGTTGTCCGCTTTATTTTTTTAGCCATAATGTAACTGGGTGATAAATCACGGCAAAGCTTCACCAAGTCACCCCACAGTCAATAATGTCCTCCATGCATTTGAGTCATAAACGCATCCAAGACAGTCTGTGGCCTTTGGAATGCACTCTGTCTCCATGAGCGCGACCTATCGACAGCCGGCTCATATCAACCAATGGCCTCTTTCGTCAGTGTTGGCCTGTATAAGCAGAGGCGCAGGACTGTTAAATAATCAATACGGGCGAGCGGACTGCGCACGTGGACCCGCTGTTTACTCTTGCAAACGCCGGCAACATGCAATTTCCACACAGCCCTCCTCTGCAATGACAATAAACTTAAATAAACGCTTCATCACAGCCGCGATGCTGACAGTGTGTATTTTTAGACGCCTCTCTTTGATTCCGCGCACGCTCCTCCTCCCCGCATCACAACAGTATTTAGAAACTCAGGGCACAATCACCTCGCCAATTCTCTTTATGGGGAATGAGCTCATGCGTGCCTTATGGCTCTGCAGATACTGAGCCGAGGAGAGTTTGCACTGTGTAATTAGACTCTCAAGGGACATTGCCGCATCCTTCTCTCACTTCATGTACTTGCTCACTTGTTTTACATTTGTACTGGCTACTTCTGCTCTGCAGCCCTCCAGTAGTGACCCCGCCCTCTACCACGCCCCCACCTCCTGTAGGATTCCTTCTCTTTCTTAACTCCTCCCTATCTTTTATACTCTCCTCCCATGCATTCCCAAGCACAGCCCTGAAACCAAACTCCGCTTATGAGGTCAGTTCCAGCTGTGGAAATTATAAAATAATAACTTGCCTAAAGTGGGAGTGGTTCTGCAGTGAAGGAGGTGAGGAGGAGTTAAATGTAATGTGGGAAAGGTACAGGTGTATAGGAGCTAAAGGGGGGCTTAACAAACAGAGAAGAGGGAATGAAGGGGTTAAAGGCAGGGGAACCAGGGCAGAAGACGTTAAGTGCACCAACGACAGGGCATGAAGAGGTTAAAGGCAGAGGGAATGGCAAGGAAAGGGCTAAAGGCACAGGGAACAGGGAGTGAAGGGGTTAAGCGCAGGGGGAGCCGGGAGTGAAGGGGTTAAAACACAGAGGGAACAGGGAGGTGTTGGTCTGACTGAGCGCCCGGAGTGCCTGAGAGCAGCTCCTCACTCTTAAAGTAACAACTTCCTCATCTCGCAGCTGAAGAGCGACCCGCAGACACACGCGCGTAACTCCGGCAGTTCTCCCTCCCCGACACCAGTGCGCAGCGACAGCCTCTAAGGTAAGCGCCACTGCTCTAATTAGCACTCGACAAAATGCCACGACTAAGTGGGGACAGGAGGAGAGCTTTCGACCTCGTGGCTCTTAAGGCCGGCAATTAACTGCGCAGCTCTTTGTTTTCTTACGATATATATATATATATATTTTTTTTTAAAGCCAGGGCAACGGTGACAGCCAGACAAGCCAAACATAATCAGCGCAATCATAATTAAGCCAATCAGCTAGTAACCAAAACAAAAGCAAGCGGAAAGTGCTGGCAGGACTGTCTACTGTAACTCGGCCACAGACTGTGGCAAAGTAACCAGAGCTCAAAGTTGGGAGACACTTTTTAAAGTTTAATTGATACCTGCACTGGTATAACTGGATATACTTTTATTAATTATTGAGGTGATGTCATGTTTTTCCAGTTCACTGGGTGCCTTATTCCATTCATGCTTGTTTTCACACACAGCCATATTCCTTGCACTGCATACATGATAGGTGAACGACACCAGTGAGATGCTATCCGATATTCAGAACTGCTGAACCGCTTCACTGTTTTGTAACACATAAGTACGTGCAGAAAGATTATTAAGATTAAGCCGAGATTAGAATCCTGTGTTTGAAGAACTCAGGTAATATAATGGACTTTTCCAGTTCTAGGTTGAGGAGTTATTTTCATGATAAAAAGGATGAGGCAATGAGGTAATTTGAACAGATAGCACTCGGTGAGTGACTTCAGGCGTAGCCGCTGGAAGCTCCAAACTGAGCAATGCTTTCACACGTCTGGGACTGCTCCGAACACAGAGACAGAGAGAGAGGGAAAGAAAGAGAGAGGTGAGGCACAGTACAAGTATTAGACAGAAAAAAGTCAATAACTGGAGAAGTTTTTCTTTTTTTGTTTTTGTCTTCTAGGTTGTACTGTTATCTGTTCAATGGGCCAATGGTCACATGCTCACAGTGGTACAGTTCCAAAACAAGCTGTGGTTTATGTATGCGCCCGAGGGATGTGTGTGTGTGTGTGTGTGTGTGTGTGTGTGTGTGTGTGCATTTTGGGTATGTGATGTGTTTTGACATCCGGTTTAAGCTTTCTGAAAGACTGCAGAGAGCAAAGTTTCTTTTTCCCTCCAAAGGCAAATCAAACATGTTTCCACAAGGCCCCTCTGCCATAATCATGTCCGTTATTCCTGTTCCAAAAATCAATTAGCAACTTTAAATGATGCGCTCCGTCCTGGGGTCTCTGATCAAATCCGTATTCTTCAGTAATACGAGAGACGTGCACTTTCCCTCCACCCAATAACAAAGCGCTGCCATTTAAGCAGACGGCGAGTTGAGGTCCAGCCTCTCGCCCAGCCGGGACTCCCGTGTCCCATGACCATTGTCCCGCGCGTTTCGGGACCCGCCCGCAGACCTCCGCCCGGGGCAGCACGCTGTGGGGCGGCACGCGCGCCCCGCCTCAGACAGACAGACACGGGCTCCTGTATGCATGGGGAGGCCTGGAGCAGGACCGTGCCTGCCGGCCCGTGCTGAAACACGCGGGGGGAGAACGCAGCGCCGCGCAGAGAGAGATACCGCCGCAAGCTGTGATTTGTTCCAGATGAACTTTATCTCAGGCGTTGGCAGATGATTTCATGCGTTAGCCCTGATGCCCCCGCCTCACTCTTGACACCCCCCACCCCCCCAAACTGCCACAGACATCGGCATCACCTCTTTCCATATCAGATGGCTGGGCCAAGTCGTCCGTAAACAACAGTGGAGATGCAGGATTATCATGACATCGTCTGCAGTGTGGAGAATAAACACAGTGGGCTGTACTGTATAAGAGGGTAAAACACTATAAATGTGAAAATGTCAAAAGCATGTCAAAAATTCAATTTTATAACAGTTTTCCATTATCATAATATGATTTATTTATTTATTTATGATTTAATATTTATTTGTATGTATTGTACACTACAGAAAAAAATCTGTATAGGAGTGGTAATACTTACTTTAAATATATTTATAAATTTGACATATAAAGAAAGATATTGATTATAACCCTAAAGTTAACATATTTACATACTAAAATATTAGGTTTTTTAAAAGGATATTTACTGACTTACAGATACAGTTAAATCTAACCATGATCTACGAGAAATCTATGAGCATAGATATTAGATAGCCCGACTTACTATTAAGAACATATAGAATTGATTGTTTTTCCAAATGTAAAATAGAATAGAAAAGTTGTGTTGGTAGGATTAAACTGAGTTTTCCATTCCATTTCAATATTCACGTGTTAATTGACTTATTTACCAGAGGCTTTCGAAGGTAAACACCATGATTAAAGCTTTAGTTCTGTAACAAGCAGGAGTGTTATGAGCCTGGAGCGACATTAAAAAAAGGCCTGGTGTTTTAGATTTTGAGAAGAATGTATTTAGAAAGCCTTCCAATGTGGAAAACATTTGCCGCTATTGCTGTGGCGCACACGTTTGTTTTTGTATTTTTATTTTCTTTTTGTCTTGGCTTCAGAATGGCTCCAGAGACAGAGAACATGAGACCAAATTAATTTTGATTGTCATTTTATGGAGCGCGGACGGCAATTGTTTATTTATCATTTATTTACTCTCGGCTTTTTTAGACACGGCCGTGACTTTGGTCAGAATCTCAGGCCCAGGGGTGGGCAGGGCCGGGGTGGGCGACATCGCCGCTTTGCGCCCAGGGACCAATCGCGTCGCTTTGTGTGATATACTTTCCAGAGAAGGGGATTTTTTCCTCCCATCCGCCCCCGTTCCTCCTGGCTTGCACGCAGCTCCAGCCTCTCACAGATTTTTTGATACAGACGGGGTCCCGGGTCACTTCGCAGGAAGCCGTTAAGCAGGCGGTCGCCGGGGTCGTTGCGTCACCACGCGCGTCAGACCCCGCCGCCGACGTGCCATTCCGCCGTGCGTGATGACCGAGGTCAGGCCGCAGAGCAACGGCCTGGTGATAAAGCCCCTGAAACGCAGCCCAGTCTCTGAACTCCGCGTCCTGCGCGTTACAGAGAAGCTGCAGCAGGAGTAGGCCCCGCGCTATTCCCCGCTGCCGTTTCGTACGTCTAGGAAACGACTGCCATGGCAACGCTCCCGTGTCAGAGTGTTCGACGGAACAACCTGGCGATGGCGGTGGCCATCGCTGCCCACAAAAAAGAAAACTGGATCTTTAACGTGTCACCATTCTGTTGGTGAAACAGTAGTTTGAAATTCTCTGTTTTAAATTGGATTTGCTCGGCTGAGTACTTTATGCATTATGTATATTTCTTTTATGTTTGCTTCATATTTTTTTCAATAAGAGACAATCAAATTCATTAAAAAAAAAAAGTTCTTTTGTGATAAACTCCAGGTTTCAACAAACATGATTGACTTAATTCATTCTTGTAAGTGCAACACAAAAAAAAATAAAAATAAATAAATTTATGTTGTGGACCATGTTTGTTTTTTTCTTATTGTGAGAAAACTAGGCTAAGCAAAGTAATCACACACGTCACATGAGGCATGCTATTAAGCAGCAATAAAAACGTTTGAAAGAAATTGCCTTTTTTAGCCCTGTGAAAGAGGGAAGCTATGAAATTCTGCGCAGCCGACTCCCGGAATGAGCAATGGGCTGCTCATGTCTGCTGTGCGGTGACAGAGGAGGCACCTTTTTAAGCAAAATCAACATCAAACATCCCACTGGCTCACACGTTTTCCAGCTGCGGCCGCGTCCAGTGCGGACAGTCCCGATCACGGAGAGGACGGGACAGGCCTTCCAGCTGGGCAGAGAGAAGCAGACACAGCCGTTATGCTTTTTACAGGGATGTTTATTATGTTTGCTGCCCGACGTTACAGCCCGGGAGAAAAGTCTCTCAGGGTGAGTGCCATTTCAGACCGGCCCGTCTTCCCACAATGCTCCCCACGTCCTGTTCGTTTTTTTCTTGTCCCCCGCCAACCATTTGGCCGACATCTACAAGAACTCACAGGCGAATGCCTTTCCCTCAGCCTGTCAGCCGATACTAATGACAAGCAAGAAGGAGCACATCTAATACCCCTGTACTCCTCTTTTTTTTTCTTTTCGCTCCAAAAATTACAAGCTTGGAAAATGCACGGCCAAACTTTTTTCTTTCTTTTTTTTTGTCCTAGAAATTTACCTGCATGTTAAAAAGGAAACGGAAAATGTAACTAAAGAGTAAGAAAAATAAAGACCAGCAAAGCCACAACACCTGTAAGACACATTTCCAAGGCCCGTTGTTTTGATTCTGTCTGTGTAGCGAGCGGCCGACCCTTATTAGATTTTGTCTGCGTGTGAAGTGGCCTTCATCCAGTTACGCTCTGGAGAAAGGCGCACAGGCACAGCTGCGACTTCTCTCTCGCTTCGGCTGGTGGGTTCGACCCACGTCACGAACGGGGCTGTGTCCCCTGAGAGCCGGTGCCCCCCCCCCGCCCGTCCACCAGGCCCCCCGGCCCTGCCACGGTCAGGTTGTGAGCCGCTATCACTCAGGCATCACTGTTTTAGAGAAGAGCATGCGGGTGGGCGAGGGCGTGGCACGCTTTGTGCCCCGGAATCTCCCTCCCCGCGTTCTCTGGCACGGAGAGGCCTGCCGTTCCTGGCGACGTCCCTCTGCCGTTTGTTCAGCTGCCAGGAGAGGGGGGATCAGACTGAGCGGAAATGCACGGGGGAGGAGACCCCCACCACCACCACCACCCACCACCCCCTCATTCCAGCACGGGACGGGCTTCGATTTCAAACCCACCCGACCCCGTCGGCCGCCAATTTCTCCCTCCAGAGCTCCGTTGCTGCGAATCAGAGAGAGGGCCCACGGAGACGAGAGGCAGGCGCTGCTCGCCCCACTCTCCCCCTCCCCCCGTTCAAGAGCGACTCCTTGTTTCAGGAGTGCTGTTTCCACTCTTCTCAAACATCATTAAATCGGAGATGGCCCCAATCCCGCAGACATTCCAAACCTCTCGGGGCGTATGTTCTTACCACCTCAGAGCGATCGCCGGGCCGACATCAAAGGGCACCAGACGCGGCTGGTAGCTTGCGGTGACATTGCTGGATAGCTCCACGTCCAGAGCGTTTTACACCTCATCCGCCCCCCCTCTCCACCGCCCGCGGCCCACCCCATCCCCTGCCTCAGGATCTGTTTTCGCTCCAGTGGGGCTGGCGTGACGGCCGTGCGGAGGCACGTGATGGGATGGGGGCCTGCCGGGACCCGGGAGGAAGGCAAACGCACAGCAGCGTGGAGAGCGAGCGGGTGAAAGGTACCGGAGAGAGAGAGAGAGAGCGAGCGCTCACTCCCCCCCACCTTTCTATCCTGCCCAGAAACACACCGGCCATAAATTTCACCCACGCAAACACGAAAACAATAAAAACGCGAAGAGCCCTCAGCTGGACAATCTAAGAAGAGAAGTAGGCATGATGTCAAACACAGAAAGTGGATGAATCAAAAGGAGGTACTACAGCTACACAAAGAGAGGAAGAAGTATCGATCATGCTAACTTCCAGTGGTTGAGGTCAATAGCTGAACAGTGTCATTAGCCAGCGCTTCTGAACATTTTGCTGGCAGCTTTCATCAACAGGAATCCAACAAATCAGCATTTCTGACAACACAGCAAACCCTACAAATTGTTACAATATAGGGGTGTAGCTATGGACGCTCCAGTAAATGATATCACCTGGAGCAGCTGCCTGGCCTAAACAAAAACTTATTTCACTTTGTCCTTATTAGATAGTCAGTCTGTTTGTTAATTAATCAATCATTATTATTACCATACTGTAAAGTCCCGTGGGAGCAAAAATATCGGAAATTTCCACCGTGGTTGCGACACAAAATCAATCAGTGGTCACAGGCAGACCTCAATCAGGGTTCCTTTCTAAATACCAATGCAGTGATTTGCTGAAGCACGCTGAGCCCCCGAAGATGTAGGGCCTCCTTTATGGAACGGGAAAGTGCTCTTGTTTCAGTAATGCATTCTCTCGCTCCTGACGGACCAGGGAAGCCGGAGTCAGTCACTGACATAATGTATAGGCATTTCTTTAAGCCTGCACTTTTCGGGAAAAGGCCCATTAGAGGAGTGGTAAAGACCGGCAGTAAATTATACCGCTGAGGGTCAAGCGCTCTCCACTCCGCACACAGGTGCAGCGCCGCGCCGGTCGAAACGGCAACGGGGGCAAGGGGGTGGGGCGGAGAGTGGCGGACTCACGTGCCGCGCATTTGAGGAGCAAGGGGCGGAGCAGCCTCTCGGTCCTCAGCGAGCAAGATCAAAAGGCCGTTTGATCTGGGCGTTATTCTCACGATGATCTGCGCTGGCAAGATTTCATTCCATTTTTATTTATTATTTTTCTCTTTTGGATGTGGACGAGACGCAAGGCAGCATGCCTTCAATGAGAATTGAGCGATTCACACAGAATTGCTCCCAATCCAAATTTCCAGTGAAAGGAAGGTTTTAGCACTTATGAACATGACTATGTGTTTGCTGTAATTCACCAGAAATCTCCATATTGATGTCGGAATCTTGGGTTGGTTACACGAGGAAACATTCTGATAGTGTTACATAGCAACGGAGAGAGAGAGGCATCTAAGACTGATTTAAATAAGGCAATGGTCGCATGCTGTATACATTATGGAAAAGTAGTTGACATTTTATTCAAATTGAACAAAAATACCACATCTCCCACACACCATAATAGGCTTACCATAGCTGCAGACAGAACAAGATTTAAATTTTTTTTTTTATTTCTGTTTTCCATTTTAGGGTTTAAAAGGAAAAGAATTACTGTGTTATTGCATGCAATTACATTTTCAGTAAGAGCTTTTTTTTTCATATTTGCTGGAAAAATGTGGGAAAACTTTCTGGGTTACTTCACACCTGAGGACAAATGTAATAATTGCCCAATCAATTATGAAAACCTGTCATTACTCTGGGCGCAGCCTATGAGTAGTCATCGCTCACACAACACAGAAAGGCACCCGTGATCGTAGCCAGCCATTCGTAAGTATTTCACTTACAAAAATGAAACAAAATAAAGTTCTTTTTTTTTCTGGAGACATACCGTGGCGAATCACTACCAGTCGCACCGTGAGAAAGCCTAACGCCGCTCCTGGACATTGGCAGAACAAGATGAATATTGTTTGAGAGCTGGGTACATATTTTGCGGCTGCTGGTGCTGCTCCGACAGGATGTTCTGATGAAGGATGGCCTGGAGACCGCTCGAACCCTGCTCCCAAGGCCCTCTCACGAGCTGTCTGTCAGAGGGAGGGGAATCGTTCGGAATTGTTCCTCTCAGTAAACAGTGGTATAACCCCAGTCCAAATAATATTACTGACACAATCGCGCAACTACAGAACCAGCTCTCCCTATATTGAAGGGGAAGAGAGAATGTTTTTTTCCCCCTATTGTCTGTCAGGCCCACTGGTTCGATAAATATAAACTGTTTAGAAGAGGGGAAGAAAATCTATAGTTTCGCTTGCAAGTGTAAACACAGACCAGACACTTCAGATAAGAGATTAAGTGAGGGAAGTTTAACGCTATAGGGGTGGGCAAAAGCTGTCCTGTTCCCGTTGCTATGTAACATGGACAGACTTGTTCACGATTCCAAGAAATCCCGCAACTGTGGATCGTACGCGCTCCTCCTTAACCATCCATAATGAGCTCTAAACGCCGTGAACACTTTTCTCAACATTACACTTAAAGCACTGCGCACATTTCTCATTTTCTGTACGCACAAGCGTGAAAGCTGATCTCAAATCTTAACCTGAATTCTGCAAAGATTTGTACCATGGTTTTTTTAAACGTTTTTTCTCTTTCTTTCTTTCTTTCTTTCTTTCTCATTTTCCTTTTTATTTTCTCGATCCGCCTGCCTTTTCCCAAAACCTGCGGAGCACCAAATGCTAATTATGCTCCGAACGTAGCATTTCACACGCAAACGGCAGCCTCCTCCTGGCACGATCAAACAAAAGCAGTGCACTGTGGAAAAATGCTGGAGCACCAGGAACCAGGGGAGACGTTCAAACCTCTCTTCCATTTTTTTCTTTTTTTTCCTCCCTAACGGGGGAACCAAACCTTCTTCTGGCGGATTCAGCTCAGGGTACAAGCGTCATCTGAGAGGCTGAAAAACCTGCAAATTTTCCAACTGTGATGGGTATGAAAGGGGGCACCTCCAGTGCAGACACCTGTACCGATTTAATCAAGTGACTGATCCAATTATGTACAGTAATTAAGGGGTTCTGATGGGACGGACCCAGTAGCATCTCCAGAACATCAGGGCAGGGGGTTGAGTGCGCCTTGGTGAGATTTAGGAGTTGAACTGTAATTTGCTTTTGCTTTCCAAACAGATAAGCGGTTAATTAAAGCAGTGAAAAAAAAAAAAATCTGGAAAAAAATCACTCACTCAGATTTGTATGTATGTAATATAAAACATAGGCAGCACCTAATTTTGTTCATTTGTTAAAGGGCTTTTTTAATATTATAAAGCATTTCTTCTATGGAGGAGTTCTGTGACCACACAGCTTTTCAGTTTATTGGGAACTTTTTTGATTTGAAAGGAGTGCTGTCCTTTAAATGCCAAATAAAACATTCTGATATGATATTCATCACCAGAGAACTGACTGTGCGCTTCAGAAGTCAAAAAGTTGACTTCAATATCCTTAACACAGGCAGGATCTTCGCGAAGCCAACGCCAAGGGCATTTCCTTCGGCCGCACATCAAGCCCAACATTTCCCTTGGAGTTTTTCCTATTGAGGGTAACATATGAGATCATTGGATGCGCACCAGAAGAAAAACAAAGAGGTGGAGGAAGCCATCCCTGAGGTCTGGTCCCTTACATGAAAGTTTGTCCACACCTCAGACGCCATTTTGGATCTGTCTTTCCTAGGCAGGCTACATCAGACGCCCCCCCTCTGTAAAGCGGTTGCTACACCGGGGGAGAGCGCAGCTTGCCGAACGGAAACCAAGCAAACTGAGAACAACTCGAGCAAGAACCAAAGGCTAAACTACAGAGACAGAAGTGACCTCAGCTCTGAGAGCAAGAGAGAAAAAAATTATATTTCCTGAGCGGGCCAGTGCCGGCGAAGGAATCTCACACGCGCGCTGTCATGTTGGATGCTTGTCAGTCTTGTTGACCTCTAACGAAAGGACACCGGTATTAATGATGGACACTGGAGCGGCCCCTGTTTGTGCTGCGTCAGGAAAAAAAAAAATAAAGACCTGACAAGAGTGTAGCCTGGTAATTGCAGGCAGCTTTTGAAGGAGAGCAAGGAAGAGGGAAGGGGAGAGTTACATGACACCCCCCCTGTAGTAATTAAACGCTGTCAAAAAGGAGTGCATCGGAGGCCCTTGTTGAAAGATTCATTCCCGTGAACTGGGTATTGTTTTCTGTCTCTCCCCCTCCCTAATTAACTGCCAAAAAAAAATCCTAGATAAGAAAATGAGAACGTTTCTTTCTTTTTTTTTTCGTTCCCTATAGTCTTTGTCACACAGGAGGCCTTGTTCTAGTCTGGGGAGCTTGAATTACGCCAAGAGAGAAAAAAAAAACAATGAGGATGAATTTGTGACAGACTGACTTAAGGTCTGCTTTGGAAACAGATTGACTCCTCCTTTCTTAGCATTCCTGCGAAGGCCGCGGGCGATGAAGACATGCAAGCATACGTGAGCGGTCCTGCTCGCGGATAGCATAAAGGGGCCATTGATAAAAAACGGGTTCTTCCTGTTAACCTCTCCTGTGAACTAGATACAGGCCTGGCTCCTGAGGCATTTCCCAAACATAGCAAGAGTGTGCAAATGACTGAGGGACAGCAAACATGACACCATGGAATACCTGCTCAGGCGCTTCGTCGCACATTCAGACCGTGGGAAAAGACACGCAATGCAAGTGTTGCTGTTTCTGCCCCCCTTAGCCCCACCTCCCCCGCCTCCATGCGTTTCCTGCCCTCGGATATGTCTTCTAAAGATTTGTTAAAGCGTTTCTATTTATAATCTGAAGGTTGATGCATGTTCCGCAGACGGCCCATGAATTACCTGGCTAAGGTGTCTTGATGAAAGGTTCTCATGAAAAATACATGTTTGAGGTCCTCACCAGGGCTAGTGTAAGTTCACCAGGGAAGCAATAAAACAGGGAAATTGTGTCATTCTTTATGCACGCGTGGGGGGAGAGAGCATTTCTGCTGTACATAGACAAAAGAAATATATCAGAGACACGTAATGCCTGCATTTCTTAAGTGCATGAACAAAGATACACACAGAGCGCAGTCTGAAGTGCATATAGAAGCAGGGATGCCAAATTACAATGTGCAGAAGAAAGTCTCAGAAGTCTGCAAGGGCATGCTGCTTTAAAAGCTTTCTCATGTATGTTTGTGGATTTTCTCCTTCTGTAGGATGAAGGTGTTTTTTTTTGCCTGCAGCACGGAACACTTATTACAACGTGAGTTTGAAATGACAAATACAGCCTTCACTGTTGAACTTTTAGTTAATTTGAAAAAAAAGGAACAATCAAATGTAACAAAAAAACAGTCACTGGCACGCCATGACAAATGTTTGTGGGCTCTGAATACGAATGAGAAAATGTCGCAGTTGACATGACATGTGACACAAAGGGACTCAGCCAAATTCACGCTCACGCCAACTTCGGTGGCCTTATCTTCTCTCTGTCACACCAGAGGCGTTGGTGTTAAAAGAATCTCCTCTTGTGAACATGGTGATCAATAACACAAGGGTAAATACCAATCGATTACCTATTTAAAAACAAGGAACCTGATATTCGGAATCTGGCTTCGGATGAAAAAGGAAAAAACAACCGCACTTTCTGTGAAACATTCTACATACGCGCTATGTAAACATTCGTACACGCGCATGCCAGCTGGCATGCGGCCATCTGCGTGGCGATGTCACTGTATGTTCTGAAGTCATTTTCATGTTTGTTCACAAACTGCCAAGACATCAACAAATATTTGGTGCAAGGAGAATTGAGATTGTTATTCACCGCTCCTTCAAACCCATACCGTTCCGAATGCAACTGAAATGCACAGCATTGTCACCCTGCCTCTTTCTTCAGGAAGAGCAGTACTGACATGAGCCTGCCACCAGTTTCGCTAAGTGTTAACCCACCAGTCACTGGACTACAGTACACAGGGAATTCCAAGTGAAAGTAAATGTTAGGCACCTCATGCATATTATATCTGAAAGGTAGAATTACAGATTTAACTGAAGTTCACCCTTAAGGAGGGGGACCCATAACAGCTAACAGAAATGGTAAGGTGGAAAATATTACAGTCTCCCATTACGTTAAGTGATCCTTGCCCGGTAAATTGCACTGCAGTTAAATAAGTACCATGTGCGTGTTTTTACAGTTAATAAATGAAATCTAACCCCGCCCTGAATCCTAAGCCCACCCTTGACCTTTTGTGTAATGACACGAAATGTAACGATGTGGACTGATGTAGCAGTTGCTACCAGTCGCGTGCAATTATCTGCACTTTCATTTTGGGGGATTATGCAGTCGCACTCAGACCAGGCCAATGTTCCACTGCCTTAAAAACCTAACAGACTCTCTTTAGAGCAGAGCAGTACTTTGGGATGTGAAAGCATTTAATAGCCCTGATAAATAATGAGCGCTAAGCTCTGATTTCTTAATCTTGATGTATCGCTGCGAGGGGACAGGTGTAGCGGCTTTTGCTTGTCTGGAGCGCGGTAATTAATCTGACCTGTCATGTGACGAACCGGGAACAGAATAGGGAAAAAAAAAGAGAAGACTAAAAAACATGAATTATACAATACCTCAGAGCCTGGCATGGAACGGTGACCTTGGGAACAGGGAAGGTAAAATGTCGTAAAGCAGGACTTTAAAAAGGTCATTCGGCCTTTCCTCGCGGAGCTGAGCCAGGGGGGACCGGGGCGGGTGGGGTGTGGGAGGGGGTGGGGGGGGATATCCGCCATATGCGACTCATTAGCAGCGGAATGCGGTGATTAATCTGGCCGGGGTGGCGGCCGCTGGAGTTTGGCCTGACACCACCTGAGGGAGGGAGAAAGACAGAGAGAGAGAACGATCTTTGTGGACACGGCCCACCGAAATGTCATGGTGGACTGAGGCCTGTCTTCTGCCTTCATCAGGCAGAGGACAAATTTAGACAGGACACAGAATCCTGATGCAGCGCATATATTTGCCCCTGCGATTTGTACAAAACTGAGGGACTTGGTTGTTTCCAGTGACCTGTAGAAACAAAAGAAGTCAAAACACTAATAGCTCAGCCCGGCGGCCAGATGGGGAACTATTACTCGCTGTTAATGGGGGCGCTGGCTAGTTACAAGCTAATGTGACTGTTGCAGTACCAACCATGTTTAAAACTGAGTGTGAATTTTTAATTTCCTCCTGAGAGAAGGGGAAGCGGGGGTCAAAATGTCATAATATCCTGTTTTTACCTGAGCGGGAGTATTATATGCCGGTAATCTGCAGTTACCTGGATGTTCAGCTCCTCTGTATCTGACTAAGAGGATCTGTGAGATCATTATCGGACTGAGCGAACTGCGATCAGCCAGCGGAGCTCTGAGCGTCAGAAAAGTACCCATCTCTGCGATGCTGTTTAATCTCCTAAGCTTATCACATAAAAGAGGAAGGGAGAGATAATGCTAGCAGCACTGTCAGGGAATTATGGGTTTAACTGCCCTTCCTTGACAAGTCTGATAGTCCACTGACAATGGTGAAGCTGCATGAAAACCAAATGCTAATTAAACCCCCCCACTCACACACACACACACACACACACACACACACACAAACACACACTGCAGCCAATGAGTGGTGGCTGGTTTAAGGTTTTCACAGACTTAAACAATGCCATGCTATGGTGACAATGCTAATGCTATGGTGCCCCTCACCCCTCTGGGGGTTTATTTTCACAGCTTACTGTTCATGTCCTTCCTACAAAATCGCTTCTGGCGTTTTCACTTTGGAACAGTCAGAAGTTCATATGGACTGAAATAATATTATTAGGTAAACTCCCACTATTATGCCACGTCTTCTTTTCTTGACAAGATCTGCGGCTACAAACACTGGAAGTGCTAATCGTTAGAGATATTTCAGTCTGGTTTTAGGGGTATGGATTAGCAATAGCCCCTGACTTGCACAACAAATAGACAACCAAACAGGGACTGCATGGACTTTAAGAAACCTTTGTGATGATCCATGTTTCGGGAGAAGTTTATTGCTTTTAAGTTAATGGCAACATCTTTCATATTGGTGATGCTTTGGGAAACATAAACTACATTTGCAGTTAATAAACCTCCACATAAAAAGTAAAGACGCTCACACTGCTGTTGTTATCTGAAGCACAACTGTGCTAATGCTCACTGACTGTGTACCCCACAGTTTAAAAAATGATCTTAGCTTCCCACGTTAGGAAATACTTCCCACAAGATTATTCATAACATTATTAATGTCCTTTCATTTTTTGACACTATTTTTTTTTACCCTTGATGGCAGTGAGGCTGATGTCCATGATTTATTGCAGTGGTTTTCAGTCCACAAAGGGAACTATCGTCAGGCACAGAGCGAGAGAAGCAGTCACTGACTGACATACAGTACAGGGGGGTCTCTTGGGAGTGTACGTGTGTGTGTCTGTGTGTGGCGGGGTACCTGTCACTCTGGTGGGGACATCAAGAGTCGCACGCAGCGCGAGCTTCTCTGCAGGAGACAAGTTTACAGAGTCCAGTGAATGTCAACACATCCGAACAGGACAAATTAACGATTGCTGTGGGGGTGGGCAAGCGTGGGTATGTGTGTGTGTGTGTGTGTGTGTGTGTGTATGCATGTGTGCATTGTGGAGGTGTGTGTCGGGGAGGGAGCATTACATAGACCGTGAGAGAAAACATCCTCCCAGCAGGTAGCCTTGAACCCGATGTGACAGGTTCTCTCGCTCCATTGAGGAAAGTCCCTTCAAACAAAACCCTTTCTAGCGAATTCCATTAGGCAAACCGGCCGCCGCAGGTCCAAACATTGGCCGGCATTATTCACTCGCGATGCGCGGCCGAGATTGGAGTGATTATGCACGCTAAATGAGCGCTGCATGCTTGACTTCTGCATTACTGCACATTAACTTCCATAAACATCAAAGACGGCGATGCAGGCTAACACAAACAGCAGTCCATTAACCGTACGCAGGCATCTATAATGGCACTCAGGGTGTCAGGGTTAGAGTTCAAAGATTAAAAAAAGACATCCACATGTTCTCAGACTAGCACAGAAAATCTTTGACAAAAAACTCCGGTTTAGTTTTATTACATTTAGGTTTTTCATTGGAAGTATTGTCTGAGAAGAATGGATTACAAAAGGTCATCCAAAAGATACACCCACCCCTTTGGAATCTCTGGCATTGCCACCTCATGTCCTCATGTCTGAGATTGTCACTTCCTTTCTTTTGTCTATCACTTCCTGTTTAGGATTGTTACTTTCAGTCCCCCACATATATACACATTCTCTGTGATCGTCACTCCCTACCTGGGATCATCATTTCCTGCTGGGGGTTGTCACTTCCTGCCTGGGGTTGCCAATTCTTTTGCTTGGACCCAGATGGGGGCATTCATGGCAGCTGCGGCTACAGATAAACAAAAAGAAAAAAAAGAAGTAAGACCCGAGCATCTCTTCCCAACAACCCTCTGACCCCCTCCTCACTTGCCTGTCCGCTCGCTGACCAAACAGGGCTCTCTGTTGTTTGGCAAGGGTCTGTTTTTACAGCTTGACATACGTATGAGGCACATCCACCTGCAGCAGCCCAGCAGAGAGTTTATTTTCCTCCGTAATTCACCGCTGAGCCAAAGAACTGCTGATTAAATAAATCAGGAGCTGATTGAACCCTGCCTGCCTTTTTACCACTTGACAAACATGTTTTTGAAGGCTTTTTTTCTAAAGACCTCAGAGGTGTTGTGCATTAAAGGGTCTGCATTTAGCACATGCTGTTGATGGAGCCCTTTTGCCAGGCCTTTTATAAGATACATGTATTTTAACACATCCTGTTTCTTCTTTTTTTTCCTTACCTGTAATTTCACAGAACAGTCTGTCATTATTGGTCTTTCCATCCTGATCAAGCCTGATTGCACAGACATACTAATTACGCATATGAGAAAGCGGCCAGCTCAATATACATTCGGCACGTACTGCCAAATGCGATTTCCAAAGGATTGTCTGTTAACAATTTGCCCTGCTCTTTTGTGGACTGGGAAGATTCAAATAATTGTATCACACAGCATTATTGATGACATAACGTTTCACGCTTGAATGATCGAATGCAGTGTAATTGTGTGCAGAAAGCATGTAGAATTAGGCGACTGACAGGCAGGAGGCTTGATTAATCAAGCGCTTGTGCAGAAGGGATAAAAGCATGCGGTGTGTATTCCCCTGTGCGACGTGGACGTCAGTCTGGAAAAAAAAAAGAGAGAGACCGTGATCCAAAGTCCTGTGCTATGCAAGTGGATGGACAGCTCTGATGACAGTGCTACAGATGAACACAATCTGTACAGATCCATAAAAAAAAACATCCACAGGATCAATGTTTCGTGTGCTCCTGCATGCGTTTTTTTAAAAATGTTGTATTAGAGATCAAGTGGTTGTCATTGAGGCAAAGCCCCAGAACATGTTCCCTTGGTGTTTCTTTATTATTCTGCCATGTACATGGTATTACCGTTTTCACAGTCATGTCTCATATGACCCCAAGGATGCCAGCAGATGTTTAAAATCAGAAATATTTTTAAACCTGATTAAATAATATCACTAGGTTTTGTGAGTAGGCCTATGCTGAGCTTCAAATGGGTAAAATGGCAATAATGTAACATATAAAAGTAGAAAAAACGATGTAAACGCCACTGAATCATCGCTCTGAAGGTTTTAGCATGGTGCACGCATTAATGAAACAGGAATTAATGGCACAATAAGTCAAGCCGTCGGAGCTGTGCAGTTTGCCGTATATTCACGTAAAGCAAAAAAACTTTGGGAGGCTTCCTTCTGTTTCACATGGTCAGATAAACCAGATGGATTATGGGATAAATCCGGGGCCTGTAGGTGGCAATCGTTTTCTGCTGTCACTAGACTCCGCTGCGCCCAGCGCACTGCTGCCAACTTTATCAAGTGTAGAATTTTCAGCGCTCTCGATATTTACTGTCCCGGCGTATCCGGGAAAGCATGCGTACGCTGTCCTCCGCACCAGCCTCTGCGATCACTCTCCGAGAACGCTGTGACAGGACGATATTATTGCTTGAGCCCCCGTCGAAAGCTGACCGGCCTCGGCCCGCCGTGGCTGCCGAGGAGATGGGCGGCTATTAAAGAAACGGCTAGGCTTTGCCACTTTGATGTGCTCCGTGGCGTGTAAAATGAAACATGGAGAAAGAGACATGCAAAACTAATGAAGCCTCGAGGGACACGCACGAGCGCGCGTGTGAAAAAAAAAAAGGAAGAAAGAAGCAGGAATATGAAAGAGCGTGTTTTTTAGAGGTTTCAGTAACGCTTCAGCTTCCTGGGTGGGTGGGTGGGTAGGGGGTGGGTGAGAGACAGACGCCCAATTTCCGCTAAGACTCAAGCCTCACACTGCGAGCTGAAGTGCCACCGCTGCATCCTAAAATGTGGGGGCTAGTCTCTTGGCTGCCGACACAAGTCACAAGCAGTGGCGGCTGCGATCGTCACAATGTCTCCCTCTGACATACTTGCGCAAACAAATTCCGCGAGGAGACGGTGCAAAGTCCCAGCCTGGCACAGGAATCCGGGCGTGCAAATCAACCCCAGTGGAAATGTTTTCGCAGCAACCCAGCAGCCATGTGCTGAAATAAAGCCTGGAGTTCTCCAACAGACTCTGAGTATTTGTCATCCTCCTATTTTCATGTATACGGCGCAATTAAGTCTGCTTTACCCAACTGTGTAACCAGCTCTGTTGACGTTCTACCTACTGTACAAAATCTCATGTGATATAAACACATGCCCAACCAATTTCCATGCAATCTGTCTAAACATAATAATACTGTTCTTTCCCACGCATGCCTCATGCAGCTGATTATTACATTAATATCCTACAGCCAGATTTTGATTGAAAATTAATTTTGTGGATTGAAGCGGCGGGGCGGGAGTGGGGGCGGGGGCAGAGGGGGGGAGGTGCAACAGCTGTAGCATTTGGCGGGCCAAATTAAAGCCAAAAGACACTTGGACGGAATGCCACACAGAAATGGGGCATGGAGAAACAACGTGACACTGCCCGCGCGAACAAGCCTGGACTGGGGGGGGGGGCGAAACAGAAAAGAGGCTGTGTTTCATTGACAAGAATCCAGGCGGCTTTCATGGGCCCCACGATCGGTTCGGAACAAGCTGCACGGAATTGTCACTCGGCAAAACGCCCCTCCCCCCCACCTGTAAATAACGGCTGCAAATTGATCAATCAATCACACACAGAGAGGCAAACATATAGCATTTTTGACCCCAAGGCCATACGTTGAATTGCTGCCCCCGACCGCCACAACTTAGCAATCATTGTTACGTAGCTGTCACTCTCATATCCACAGTGACAGCGGAGGCCTTGTGGTAATTAAGCGGCAAAGCTCCCCCCTCCCCTGTCCTCCCTGTTTCCATACGGCCCCGCGCTCGTTATTTATGCTAATGGCGCTGGTGGGGCATTGAGGTTGGCAGGACCTGGCTGCCCGCTGCCGCCGCGTGGCGTGAAAGATGAGCGAGGTGAGCATCCGGCCTTATAAAGCAGCCCCGTGCCGCGCCAGGGGGCAAGCAAGGCCACACGCAAAAGGAACAAAAAAAAGAAAGAAATATTAATATCATATCTCATTCCATTCTTCCGGTTCCGTGTGGCGTCTGGAGCTAGAGGATTCAGCATCAGCACTGCCTGGCCTTCTGCAGCCTGCACTTTATTAAACGCCCTGAGTGCTAGATCTGCACGAATATAAGGACAGAGAGAGAGAGAGTTTGTCTGTGTGTGTGTGTGAGTGTGTGTGTGTGAGAGAGAGAGACAGAGAGAGAGAGAGAGAGAGAGAGAGAGAGAGAGAGAGAGCGTGTGTGTGTATGTGTGTGTATGAGAGAGACGGAGAGAGAGAGAGAAAGTGTTTGTGTGAGAGTGAAAGTGTGTTTATGTGTGTGTGAGAAAAAGAAATGAATAAATTGTGTGTGTGAGTGTGAAAGACAGAGAAAAAGTGCGTGTGTGTGTTTTGAGTGTGTGCATGTGTGTGGAACAAAAATGGAGAGAAGGAGAGAGGGCAACATATATGTGTGAGAGCGTGTGAACGAGAGAGCGTGTGCATGAGTGTATGTGCGACAGAGAGAGCGTGTTTGTGTGTGTCTGTGAGCTTGAGAGGGAGCATGATCGTGCATGCGCGTGCGTCCGTGCGTGTGTGTCTCTGCAAGCTGTGCAGAAGCAATGCTGAAGCAGCGTTCGGGAGAGGAATGAAACAGTCAGAGGACATTAGCAGGGTCGTCACTAGAAGCACCCAAATGACTCCCATCACTGTGATCCAGAGACGACAGCCTGGGAGAGGGAGGGAGGGAGGGAGAAAGAGAGATGGAGAGAGAGCAAGAAAGAGAAAAAAGAGAGAGATAAGTGTCAGAGCAAGAAAGAGAAAAAAGAGAGAGATAAGTGTCATGGCCTGAAAACCCTGCCACTCAGCCCTGATGACCTGTCTGCTCTGCAGCCTCCTGGCCTCGCACTGTTTCTAATGGGGATGAAAACACAGAGCTTGAATTTACCCTGTAAAATGGCTTTTTGTCCCTACTGTAAAAAAATCATTAAATAATTAAGTAAAAATTAGGTTCCAGTCCTAGAGGGCCTCTGTATCTGTTGCTCTTTCTTTATTTCATTCTGTTCCAGATCTTATTATCTTATTGAAGTTATGATTCAGTCACAAATTTAGCTTGATCGGTGTTCCAGGCATTAATTGATTCTAAATCCTGCAGAAATCTGACTGCGAACAGCTGAACCTTGCCCATTATCGAGTTAAACAAATCTATCTAGTTCAGTCCAAAGCAGTCGTTCCAGAGCAAGTAACCGCTGCAACGCCCCCTGTCTGCTCTCAGAGCGTGGGGCATTTGTCGGGTGCCAACTCGAGAAAACCCACAGTACTGTATGTATTCACTTAAATGTCACTGTCCTCGCCAGCGTTCTCTCTCTCTCTCTCTCTCTCTCTCTCTCTCTCTCTCTCTCTCCCTCTCTCTCTTACAAACCCGCATACACACAGAAACGCATCCATATATCCTTAATCACATGGTTTCCCCCACGAACCTCTCCGAGTATAACAGCTGGTTTGTGAGAGAAACACAGGTCAGCTCTTATTTGTGCACAGTAGAGCCTTTGACAGCGCACATACTGCGCGTGCCATGCATGTATAAACAAACCGATCCTATCCAAAATCCACACTCCTCCGGTGGCAGCGTTTACCTCAGATAATGCTTCCACAGATAATTCTTTCTCAATCACCGTAGCATGGTTTAGGTCTGATTCGCACACGGAATGAAGCAGTTCGACTAAAATCTTAACGCTCGGCTACCTCTACGTCAACAACTTGCAGAAAAGTTCAGTTGTATTTCGAATAGAAATGAACGGCAAACGCTGTATTAACGAGAAAAGACACAACCTTCAATTAATTATTGAAATAAATATGCAATTAAGTCTTTATAAAACATTATTAAAATGCTGAAATCATTTGGCAAACATTATCTGCAGGTAAATAGTCGAGGAGAGGTGCTTACATGTATGCCTCAGTATAGTATCGTCAGCTTTATTTAAGGAACACATACTAGGAGGTTGTATTCTGTTATGCAACGAATTTTAAGTTAAATCCACATTAAATATTTCATAGTAGTAAAAAAAAGCATTCCAAAAATAAAATCCAGAATCAAAGGGTGGGGTGAACAGGAAAGAAACTGTGGATCTCGGTCATTTAGTGCCGCTTGTGTTCTCCAGTAGAAACGCATTCTTCATTCCGGGAGAGTAGGAGACAGACCGAGAAATATTGAGTGAGAGAGCAAGAGAGAGAGAGGGAGAGGGAGAGAGAGAGAGAGAGCACAGGAGAGCGCAGAGAGTGAGAGAGAGAAAGCGAGAGAGCAGTACAGAGAGATCGCTATCACTCGAATTTATTACTGTAAACATCTCCCTGGGGTTTCAAGGGGAAAAGGCAAGTCTTACATTGGCAGTAAACATTCAGGAACAAGCCGTTATGGCTGGGGAAGTGGAGCGCTGTCTCAGGAAGTGCGCGTTCACTGTTTCGGGCGACACACCGGGAAGAAGTGGGAGCGACGAGTCTCTTCCAGCGCTCTGCCTAATGTAATCCTTTAATCTCTCTGAAGGGAGCGGAGCGCGGAGGGTGAGGGACCGAGGCGGCAGCGCCGGAGTGAGAAGCGCGGACGGAGCGCTCCCCTCCCTCGGACGGAGCAAGCATGTTGCCTGGGAGAGCAGCCGCCCGCAGGGATCACGGAACCGACCCGTCCGCTCAGGACAGAACACATCTTGGGCAGTGGGTTTTGGCACATACCCTGACCGCATGAGGGACCGAGGGAGGAAAAGGAAAAGTATTCAGTATGATAAAAGGATATGCCATGGAGGGGGTTAAAGCTGCTCCCGAAAAGGTACGGTAAAATGTTTTAAAAATCAGTTAATCTATCTGTAATAATAATAATAATAATACTTACTATTGTTAAAAACTAGTAAATATTCTGGACAACGTATCGAAAAAACAAACAATTCAACAAAACGCAATAATAATCAAAACAACTTGGACGATGAAAATGCAAGCATCTCAAGTTTATTAACTGTAATAGTAAAAACACAACGCTATTTATGTATTTTAATAAACTTAAAATATGCAAATATATTCTTTAATATTCTCAATGCGTCTGTGTTTGCTCCTGCAGTCAGTATTCCGTGTATGGAATTGGGTTTATGGGCAGACGAAAGCGTGTTAATATACAATCTATATTCATTAATGTATGTGTGCATTTATTTATTTATTTGCATTTTCATAAAGGCAAAGATCAATGAGAAAGAGAGTGCCACTTCAGACGTTTCCTGCTTAATATCTGGACTCAGCGCTTTGAGTGCTTTCCGTTACGGCAGAAAGACCCATTCACAATCCCTTTTTGTGAAAATACATTCAAACGAACATCTCACACCGCGCAGTCTTTGAAGTTCACCTGATCCGTTCCACCCGATTGGCGTTTCTTAATAACCATCTTTAACTTTTAATTGCGTTTGTGGACCTTAACTCCACTCTTAATCCGATTATCACGGATGGCATATCAGCATGTACATCTAGGTCGAGCCGTTTCCATCAGAACTGAAGAAAGGTTCTTGAAATTAGCAAATCTGTTAATAGAAATTTCCCTCAAAATAATGATCGTTTAAATAAATAAACTATTGTAACCTTCCAGGAGACAAAACGCCGACTTCAACTCCCGTACTTTAAACACTGACTCATCTGGTGGCATTTATTTATTGACGGTTTTATTTTTAGGCTAATGCCCGTTGAATTAGACCGACCCCAATCCTCCATGATTCGCTGTCTGCGTCTTTTCCCTTGATTTTTCAAACAGATGTGCTCCGATCTTTCGACCGGAATAATTTGCCGAGCTCTCGCACACGTCCAGCACCGGATTGTTTAATTTTACACCTTCGCTGTCCTTATTTTTAATTTAATCTAAATGTTAATTACAGCCGCTTGTGATATCAGATGGTGTGACGTACTGTGGCAAGATAAATATGCCAACGTGTTTGCCTACATTCCCTCTGAGGTTTAAATCTCATTCTATTTAATTTACTCTTCTCAATTTAGCAAAGAAACACCCCGGTGAATTTTATCCGTCTCCAGTATGAAGCTGTCATTACTATCTGTTTGCGCAGATTCCACAGAAAATGTGGGCACTTAATTTTCCTCTTTGTATAAGTAAACAATGTACGAAAAACGTGTATTTAAGATTTAATAAATATAACGGCCCCCTTCAAAGGCCATAAAAACTCACGTATCTTACTGAGATAGGAGGCGTTGCAGTCCGCTTACATGCAGTCTATAAAACCTTTTAATCTTAAGTGAAAATGCAAAGGGCAATAAAACACAAAAGCCGAATCTCATTTCTGCTGTCATCGCGTGACCTTGTGCGCACTGTAAACCTTTCCCCTGAGAAAATGGCCCATATCGATCATATGTTGTTGGGGGCCCAGCTAAATTATTTTCCAATCCCATTTCACTGGACAGGTTGTGTTTGTCTCTCTGAGCTTTATCAACAAGTTTTGTCATCCCCTTGTTTCATTATACTTTTTTTTTTTTTTTTTGTCTGGCAAAGGTAAGAAATCAGGCCTACTGCAAGGGTTTACTGCACTGTGCCTACCTCAGAATGAAAATGTATCTGAGATCTGAGTTGTCGCAGGGAAAAGTTTAAATACATATATATATATATATATATATATATATATATATATATATATATATATATATATATATATATATATATATATATAATGTGTGTGTACATGACAGAGAGAGGGAGAAATAGAGAGCTTTCAAGGCAAGACCTGTCAATCGTAATACCATGTGACAAATTAAAAAACCTCTAGTGCGCACTCATAGTGGAAGGAGTGGTGATGTCACAGACGGTGGCTCTTCTTCTCAGGGCCGGGCAGTTGTCTTGGCAGTGCGCGCTCCCCTCTCCTCTCGCCCCATCTCATTACAGTCCCCGTTGTCAGCTCCCGCTTTTGGGAGCCTGCTTTAAAGGCCTGTAGAAATCATTACGGCCGTGGCGCGGATCCACCTTTGCAGATGGAGCCGAACAATAAAGCGCACAGCTACAGACGAGGTCTCGCAGCGCAGTCGCTGCGGCTTCTGACTATCTATTATCTCCATAATTACAAGACTAATAGGCATTACGCATTATTAGACTCCGAAATTAAATTGACTTACAGTTTTTCTGAGATCACTGAACAGACGCGCGCGCCAGACACGGCAGGCAAATTCGGCTTCCTCGAGTGACACATTCTGCACATACATTTAATCAGATTCAGTGAAATAGGGAAGTAGCTGGCGGTCAGAAACGCAAACTAAAAATAAATGTGCGCGTGTGGTTTTGGGAGAAAGCTGGAGCACAGTGTCCTGTCTGTTGACTGAGGGGACGTAATGAATGTCTCTATTATACAGGGGCTCTCTCCCCCCTGCGCAAGAACTCTGACAGTCTGGAATTCTGTATCAGATCATTTGAAACTTCAACACACATAGCCCACCATAAGTTAGGCAAATTGTATGTGTGTGTGTGTGTGTGTGTGTGTGTGTGTGTGTGTGTAAGAGAGAGAGATGGAGTTACTGCCCATATGCGTGCTTGGTATGCATTCACGTGTGTGTGCATGCACATGTGTGCACCTGGTGTGCTGTATTTGTGTGGGGGTGTGTGTGTGTGTGTGTGCGCACGCTGTCTGTACATGTGAGCATATGCGACGGTGTACACCGGTGTTTCTTTTCCCGAGAGCTGTGGGCCCAGAGAAATCCTAATTTGTTTTCTGAAATGTATTTTGTCGAAATAGGTCTCTGGATCCGGATGTCAGGTCAGAGGGGGCCTGCCCTCGTCGGGGCCCGCCTGCGTGTGACGAGGGAACGACAGTCCTCTCCCCACCCCGCGTGGTGCTGCCTGCTGTTAAATTGGCCCTCGCTGGGCTGAGAGAAAAATGTGATGAGCTCCGCTATCATCAGATACCCCGGCATGGATAAAGCCAGGCTGAGGGGCCTAGCCACTTAACGAGACCACAGCTCCTCCACTTGGGATGAGTAATTACTGCAGGATTACCCCGAGACTTCCTCAACACAGTGCACTTACCGCCAACGCGAGCACTGACCTAAGGTCTTAAAGAACTTTTTTTCCTTCTGTTTTTTTTTTCTTTTTTTGGATTTTGTCCCATTTGCCTTTTTTTTCCTTCCCTTCCCGATTGTCGCTGCTGTGTGGACCGTGTTCCCCCGGAGCCGAGACCACCTTTGCGCTATGGAGTTACAGGCAAGACTGTGGAATAAAGACGGGCCTGCTTTCCTGGGATCTTGGATAACGGTTCTGCTCAGCCTGCAGGTGCAGTTCAACCGGGCCCTGGCGTGCCCCGAGGAGTGCCGCTGCGACCGGATCTACATTTACTGCAACGAGCGCAGCCTGACGTCGGTGCCTCTCGGAATACAGGAGGGGTACAAGACCCTCTTCCTCCACAACAACCAGATCAACAACGCCGGCTTCCCCCTGGAGCTGCACAACGTGGCCTCCGTGGAGACGGTCTACCTGTACGGCAACCAGCTGGACGAGTTCCCCCTGAACCTGCCCAAGAACGTGCGGGTGCTCCACCTGCAGGAGAACAACATACAGACGGTGTCCCGCGCGGCGCTGGCCCAGCTGGCGCACCTGGAGGAGCTCCACCTGGACGACAACTCCATCTCCACGGTGGGGGTGGAGGAGGGGGCCTTCCGGGAGGCCGTCAGCCTCAAGCTGCTCTTCCTGTCCAAGAACCACCTGAGCAGCGTGCCCATCGGGCTCCCCGAGGACCTGAAGGAGCTGCGGCTGGACGAGAACCGCATCGCCGTCATCGCCGAGGAGGCCTTCCGCAACGTGTCACGGCTGGAGCGCCTCCTGCTGGACGGCAACCTGCTGACAGACGAGGGCATCGCGCCGGGCACCTTCCGGGACCTGGTCAACCTCAGGGAGCTGTCCATGGCGCGCAACTCCCTGACGGTGCCGCCGCCCATGCCGCCCGGGGCCTTCCTGCAGAGGCTGAGCCTGCAGGACAACCAGCTGACCCACATCCCCGTGTCGGCCTTCTCCCACCTCCAGCAGCTCCAGAAGCTGGACATCTCCAACAACCAGCTGCAGTCCCTGACGCCAGGGGTCTTCGACGGCCTCATCGGCCTGAGGCAGCTGACGGTCCGCAACAACCTGTGGCACTGCGACTGCGGCATCAGGTGGGTCATCATGTGGCTGAAGACCCTGCCTTCGACGCTCAATGTGCGCGGGTTCATGTGCCAAAAGCCGGAGCACGTGCGGGGCATGGCCATCAGAGAGCTCAACCTGGACGTGATTCAGTGCCCGCACGGCGCCCCCTCCTGGCCGGGGCCCACGAAGCTGCCCACGCGCCCGCATCTCATGACCGGCCCCACCTTCGCGACCTCGCCGCCATCAGACACGCCCCCACCCACAACTCCGCCCCCACTACCACCCGAGCCAACGGCGGAAACCGAGGGCAGGCCTGCCCGGCCACCTCCGCCGCGCCCCCCTCGCCCCCCGCACCCAGACCCCCTGGAGATCTCCTTCCACGTGGTGAACGGCACCTGCATCCAGGTGAGCTGGAGCTCCGCCTTCCCTGTCACTGCCTACAAGGTGTCCTGGGTGAAGATGGGGCAGAGCCTGATGGGTAACGTAGTGCAGGAGCGGACTGTCAGCGGCGACCGGCAGACGCTGGACCTGCTCAACCTGGAGCCCAGGTCCACCTACCGCATCTGCGTGTACATCCTGGACAGCTTCAACAGCTACCGCCCGGGCGACGACACCATCTGCTCTGACGCCACCACCAAATCCGCCTCCTACGGGGCCAACAACAAGGCGGGCGGCCCCGAGCAGGCCACGCAGCAGAACGGCAGCTCCCAGATCCTGCTGGCCGGCCTGATCGGCGGCGCCGTCGTCGTGGTGCTCGTGGTCCTGCTCAGCGTCTTCTGCTGGCACATGCACAAGAGGGGGAGGTCCTCGTCCAAGTGGAAATACAACCGGGGCAGGAGGAAAGACGACTACTGCGAGGCGGGCACCAAAAAGGACAACTCCATCCTGGAAATGACTGAAACCAGTTTTCAGATCGTCTCCCTCAACAACGAACAGCTCCTGAAGGGGGACTTCCGGATACAGCCCATATACACCCCCAACGGGGGGCTGGGCTTCGGAGACTGCCACCTCAGCAACAGCAGCATAGCGTACTGCAAAAGCAACGTTCCCAACGCTGACTGCTACCACACATGACGGCTTCGCAGGACGCATTAGAGCCTTTGTAATGAGAATATCCGTCACTATACTGTACAATATATATTTCCAAGACCTGTCTACGATGTAATTTATACTGTGGACAACCATGTGGAATTCTGCTATCTTTTTCTATTGCTTAGTAAAAAAAAAGCAAAATGTTTGATAATTTGTTAGTTTTTGGAGTGGTATGACTCGAGCACTGTACAGACGACTTTGTACAATCAAGGCTTCAGAGCCACTTCTTACAGAAGCTGTTCAGTTTAACCTTGGAGGTCTGGAGGCTTTGTTAACCACAGAGGTGAAATTTTGCCCTTTTGTGCAGAAACACATTAACCCCTTCTGAGTGCGGTGGCTAAGATAACACAGTGGTTGCCGAATGTAAACACTACTGATTGGGCCAAGGCAGAAATTCAAATTATGTTTTTTTTTTTTTTTTTAAAGAATCAGGGCATGCTTTTTTACGCAAGTGAGTGGGAGAGAGCCTTACCAGCCATTCAGGAAATTAGCTTTTGTGCAAATCATGTCACAGGGAAATGGAATGGATTTCAACACCCCGTGGGTCCGACCGGGCAGGGGGAATCATAATGAAAACAGTTCAACGGACTAAGTAAGTAATACGGGTAAGCGGCCTCCCGTGTGCCCGTACACGCAGTGAACACATGCACCACTAGGGGGCAGCTCTCCCCATTCTGGGCAGGAGATCAAACGCTGCATATCAAGCACCATCTCTTCGCGTTTCCTGCAAACTCTGCGTCCATTAACTTCCCTCATTTGTCCCTGCTCTGATACCATCAGTTTTAATACCTCGCTGGCACAGACAAACAGATAGTGTATTTAAAGATGTAAAGCACTGTTCGGCTGATAAGGGTACGGTTTGATCCGGAGCTGAATAACATTGCTTTTCTGTTCATGGTTTATCAACATCCAGAACCCCATGCGTTACGAAAAGCATTTACAGCTAGTCTCAACATTACAAACTTTCTTAAAACGTTTGTTTGTAACACACTTAGCCACACAGATCTTACTGTTAAAAAACAGCAAGGGACTGTTGTTTCTGTGAAATGTGGTGGCAGGAAAATTGATATCCTCTGCCCTTGGCCTCATCACCAGTCAAACACTAGGAAAAATAATAACATCTGTGAATTATTTATGACGGTCTGGCGGATCATTAGGATTGTCCGTTGCTGTTCCGCTCGCAGGCTGGTGAGCTTGATGTGACCGTCTCTGTGGAGACGGTGGCATCTGGTGGGGCCGCAGTGTCCCGCATTGATCGATTCTGATGTGCCATTGATCCGCACAAATTACCCACGATTCAGATTTTAGATATTTTAAAACAGAAACAGATGAAGCTGCTTGCGTGTAAGTGCTTTCGGCCCCTTCCAGGGCGCAATTAAAGTATGCCTGAAATCGCATTCGGTTTCCGGAAACCGTTTGTGGTTTTGAAATGCAGTTTTCCATGAGGAGATGTTTATTGCGCACTTTTTTTTCTCAGACTCGTTTTGATTCGACAGGGCTTTATTTTGCTGGCCTTGTTCAAAGCCCTCCCTCATCTTTCATAATCCCGTGTTCAAAGATGGAGGAAAATGTGGAGACTGCTTTTTTAAAAAACCTGCGCAGTTTGGCTCTCGAGCAGGAGAAGAGGAAGCTGAAGCTTGTCCTTTAACCCTTCATTTTATCTGTGTTCCTGTCCTTCCCCCATGCCAGTCAGGAATATTTCACTGATGTGCTATCACCACTGTAAGGGTGTTTTCAATTATCTGCAAACGGATCTGATCCAGACAAAATACGATCTCTGTGGTCATCAAAGTCTTTCAGAGGGTTTTCATCAATTACAGACCGAAAAGTGTTTTGGAGCGGGTTTGTTTATCTGTTTGGTTTACTAACTCCCCTCAGAGCATCAAATCTCGCTCTTCCACAGACAAGAACCCATGAAGTAACTCATTAAACCCTGGGGGGTTGTCTAGGGAGGTGGAGGGAAAAAAGGACTAGAGTTTTCAAAAGCTTAATGTCTCGTCTCTGTGGGCCGTGTTGCAAAGAGTGAACGCTCACCCCACCTGACATAAGATGTACTGACAGCGAGCGGTCTGGTTGGTTTTGCCTTACCTTTTTCACAGAGCAAGTAACTGCAATCATTTCCCATGGCTTCTTTCTTTTGAAACTGGCCAGCCCAGGTTTAAATGAAGAGATCTCATGATCGTTCAAATTGTTAATGGAAAAATAATTACAATGTGGGAAGCACACACTAAGATAAAGTGATCAATAAAATATGATATCACAATTGAGATATAAAGTCCTCCCACCGTCTCAAAGAATGACTCATTTAATAAAGTCAATTATAATAATAGCAACAATAATAACAGGAAGAGAAGGGGATGGTGGCAGGGGGATTTTACTATGGCAAATTGATTTGTGGTTTATTTGCAATATAATGTATCTCCACCAAAAAAAAAAAAAGTTTAAAGATACTGACATAGTAGTGGGCAGTTGCAGACTACTGAGCTGTAATCAGTGGTTATTGGCTGTCTGATGTGCTCAGTATTCCCAAAAGCACAGAGCTTCAGATCTGAGGGTGGTGCCTCATAGAGGTCGAGCCACACAAAGCACTAAAGGCAAATCAATACTTGGAAGGTATTGCAGTATTATTCTTGTCATAATTTCATAACGCCTCTGCTTGTTACGAAGTCAAGTTCATAAGTTATGACACGGAACAATACTGGCTTGAAGCTGTTGTGGACTCAACTGTATCAGTGTAGCATTTGCTCATCAGTTCAGTCAACCCCCGCTGAAATAACAGAACTGCAGTGTTCCGTGTGGTCATTTTGCCCACCCAGTTCAGTGTGACTTGGGGATCTGTTCAATCTGACTGCAAAGCAAAAAAATAAGCAAAACTTATCAATAAATCAATTAACCCTTTCAAGGCTGCAGCGCTTTCTGTCATAGCTTACTACATATTGTTTTTTTTTTTGTTGTTGTTTGTTTAATTTTTTTTTCCAAATTGAAAAGAAATGAAAAAGGTTGTGTAAATTATGACAAAAAATATACTGTCACAAATTTGTATTTGCTGTTTTTTCCTGTAGGGATCGCTGAGACTTTTCACTTTGCAGTTTGACTGAGTTAACATTGAAGTCCATTAGGCTACTTGGGAACCAAAGTTTACTTTTTGTTCTCATACTCAGATTACTGTTGTTGTAATATGTATGTGCCTTGAAATTAACTTACAATGTAAAGTCCTTGAAAACCTTTAAATGTTTTTGCACAAAATGTAAATACAGAAGTGAAGCTTTTTGGAAATAAAAAAGCCATGGGATTTAGTCATATTTAGTTTTCATTTTTTTGACCCAAAGCCCAGTTTTGACAGCCCCTGTTGTATTTCTCATGTTGCTAATATGCTTTGATGCGGCAGAGTTCCCTGCTCTATAAGTAGCCTGGTGCAAGTATGTAACCGGGAGGGTAATTAGCCATTAGCTAGTCTGTGGGTATTAGTCTCATATTAGGTTTTGGTTTTTCTTGTTTAAATATCCGCCCAAGTGGTCACAATAATGCAGTTTCTGTTCTGCTTGAACATGCAGTTGCCAAATGCACATTTCAGTCCAGGAGAAGCGGTTCCACAGCCTTGGCTGGAGTTGGTCTCTCACATAATGAGGAGTAAATTGCATCCATTTGTGCGAGTGATGCTCCACAAAAGCACCCGAATAAGGTTTTGGATTGTTTCAACCTGACTGCATGAACCTGCCCACTCATTCACACGCGCCTTGGAGTCATTCACCTGACCGACCCCCTCCAGAGCTTACCCCTCCCCTACCTCCATCTATGTTGTAGCAGGGGGGAGTAAGGGTGGAGGATTTTCAGTTCTCTCTCTAAGCCTTTGTTTTTAAAGTGGTGTGCTCTCTGTCTGGTTTTTGGTTGTTGATTGAGTGGTGTGTGGTTTAGAGGGCTTAGTTGAGAAGCCAAACAGAGCTTATCTCAATGACTGTACCATTAATGTTGTTTTATATGTGCACCATTATATTAGTCATTTGTTGGCATCTGAAGAGTCATACAGCAGACAAGACAGAGCTTAAGCGTTTAAACCCAGTGAAACCACACCTTCATGAGCTTGGCCATTTCCTAACAGGCTGGACAAGCTCAACCCGCAGCCCTCACCGACTCCAGCCAGGCATCCACCTCCCCTCTCCCAATCACGCTGTCACCCCACACCACCACCACCACCACACACACACACACAGACACACACCTACACAGACACACACACACACACACGCACGCACACATACTGAAACCGGAGCAGCCCCTTGGGCCACGGTTTCCAAACACTGTGCTTGGAATACGTTGCGCAGAAATTAATTTTAGCCTCAGCTATGACCGGTCACATACTCTGCGCTGCATTCGCTGGCTGACTATGAACTGCCCTGTGTTCGAGTACATCCCAGACTCAAGGCCCCAGGAAACAGCACAGAAGCTGAAGTGAATATTCACCCTGCTCATTAGATCACGCATTATCGTTCGTCCACCGTGTTTTAAATGATCCCCCTCATGACTTGTCACGGCTTGTCGATGCGGCGATTGCCACAGCTGGCGGAATGCTGAACTCCTCGATGGAAATACGTGTGAGAAACACCGAACAGGAGATTAAAATGAGATTCATCATCCATCATCCATCTGGGCCCTTCCATCCTGACTCGCCCAAACCCGCAGCTCCTCTGTCTCGAATTCTGCCTGAGAAAAAAAGGATTGTTCACTCTAATAACTTTGCACATCCTGATTCAAAAAACGAAATGCATTTTCCCCCCACAAAATTTCGAGCTGTGAACAGGCAAATGTCAGGCCAAAGTGAAAAACTGACCTTTATTCCAAAAAAAGAAATTACTCATTTTTAGTGCTACATTCATGTCCAGCACCTTGCTGGAAACATATTGTATAGGGCTTCTAAAAAAATCACAAGACCTTACTTTCTGGGAAGAAGAGGAATGGGGAATATCATGTTTTACACCAATTTGGCACAGCTTTTTGTCACCAGGTGGGGTTGAAAACCCTCTTCAGGTGGACAGCAGAGATCTGCACAAAACAGGGTATCAGGAATGTGGGATTTGCACAAGAAAAGTTGAAGCTGTACTTGTCATCCATATGAACATTGCTTCAGGCCATACTAAAACATGAGGGTGAATGTTTCGGGCAAAATTTGAAACAGTCAAGCTATATTATTGATCAATGAATATGCACTACGTGGGAAGCACAGTTCTCTAATGTTATTTTATTATTATTTTTTCCTTTTTTCTCAGAAGTCGACAGAGAAGCATGAAGAACACACGTTAAGTTCGGTAACATCAGAGCAGCAATGTCTCATGAATTATGCATTCCGCTTCCTGAAACATTAAGGAGACAGATGGATCTGAATTTTTTTTTCTTTTTTTTTTGGCCCCCACTTCCACAAACCACCTGAAAAGTACTGTTTGTTCTGACCCTGTTCTTTTGGTGGCATTTTTGTCAATATTTGGTAATATTTATACATAAAAATAAAAACAAAAGAAATCAATGGTTTTTTTTTTCCTTTTTTCTCAGTCTACCCCACTTCAGATCCTAATATTACATTCCGTGAAGACGCGCGGGTTCCTCCAGCAGCGAGGGCGCGTTTCGAGATGTGTCGCACGGCACGAACACGCTCCAGCCGCATTCCCTCATGGCGCGTCGCACGGAAACGCGCAGGTGTCCGCAGAAACAGCTGCTCGGAGACGACTCTACGCGGTGAAAGAACGCACTGGCGGGCGTATTTGAACAGAGGACCCCGCGCTGATTGAGATGTGATCTCGAGCGCTGATGAATATTTATCACAGTGAGCTCCACGGAGCCCACCTTGAAACTCCAATGCCGAGTATGCTGCTATGGCATTTTTTTTTCTTTTGTTGTTTTTTTTTTCCCCCCACCAACTACTAAGAAGCCTTTGATTAGCGACCGCGGTGTGTCACGGCCTTCTCTGCACCCTCGGCACTCTGGGTAATTTGCAATACGCAGGCGGTCACTGAATTATCGTCAATCTACCTTTCCAAGCCAGGGGCATAATCATTAAGTAGAAACAGTGGCATATCGATCGAGGGCGCTTGCTCTGAATTATGAACCGGAGAAGCAGAGCTGTAATGACACCTTTAGTACTGAACAAATCAAGTGAAATTATAAATTAGAGGCGGGGTGGGGGGTGGGAGGGGGATGAGGTTGTCCACAGCGCACTGTGAAATGGGGTCCTCGTGTCAAATCATCTCACGTGTCATGGGCGAGGCAGCGAGAAATGGAGAGGTGGAGAATAGAGCAGTCACACTTCTCCAAGCAGTGGCAGCTGTCACTTTCCAATTATTTATTTATTCATTTTTTTGTACGTGTGTCGGGTTTCCCGGAAATCAGAGAGAGAAAGGTGACATCGTCCTTTCCTCACCTGTGGCGACGCACCGGCATCCAAGCGAGACGATCACGGTTTGATACAGCTTCACAAGGAGAGAAGCAGCGTGCAGAAATAACAGGGAGCTGAACAGAACGCCCAAGGCCCGGTGCGTGCAGTGTAGTAGCGGTGAACGTGGGGTGCTTTGAACAACTGCAAAAGTACGTGTAGCCTGTCACATCTGGAAGCAAGCACAAATGACAACCCCAGAGGGCTCATTATGGCTGAACACCGCATCTCTAAACATATACAAGTAAACAGAGCATATTTGTACACTCTCAGTCTTTCCACCTAAAGATTTCATGAGCCAGATAGGGATGTAAAATATAAATGTGCCCTCACTCTGGTGACAAGTACCATACGTAGAACGCACAGAAAGAACAAAAGCTTCTTTTTCCACATGCAGGGAGTCCTCAGTCTCCTTGGAGATTCTGTTTTTCCTTATTTTATTTTGTTGTTGTTTTTCACTCGCTTTTCTCAGAATGTTCCTTTCAAATGCGTTTTTATCTTGGTTTGAGAGGAGTGGGGTGGGGAGGATGGTTCACAGAGATGCCTCTAAACATAGATTTGTCACAAAGTGCTTCTTTTTAAAGTGAGTGCACTTTTAAAAACTTCAGTGTCCTCCGTGACTGTTCTGGCTGTATCGCCACTGTCAACATCTCTGTTGTCCTTATTCCGGTGCAACGTCATAAAAACCCATTAAACCATATTATTAACTCATATCGCTGCACAGCAGCTACTACACTTGGTCCTTGTTGACCTCAGCAATACAGATTCATGTGCAGGTCTGACTACTGCATTGAAAAGATTTTTTTCACTGCCTTTGACTGTGGAAAACCACCATTCATGTCTGTGCAAAAAAACAACCTATTAATACTGGAACACTAAGAAGATCTGCATGGTGAGTGCTACTGCCCTGCATAGTCAACACTAAAAGACCACACAATGAGCACTGAAGGTTTGAGCACTGAATACAATAGGTTTGTACACTGAACACCGAAAACAAACTGATGGTGTGTGCACTGAACACTATAGGTCTGTGTACTGAACACTAAATATGTGTGTGCTGAATGCTAAACAAGGCTGGTCACATGGAAAAATGCTCACATGAGACTTTGACCCACATACTCCAAGGCCTTTCCCTGGAGCGCATTCTATATTAGCCACCATCACAAATGCAGTGTGAAAGTCCTATGTGAAATATTACTCCTGAATCCAATAAAGAAAATGAATCAGAACCAAGCATCATTTAAATGGTTTAGGAAAAAAAAACACAGATCAGACAAAGCAATTGAGATGTGTAGTATTGCATTCTTAATGTTTTTAATACTGTTTTCATCATCTTTTCCCTCTTATATTCATACAGGATCAGTAAAATAATATATTCATACAGTACAGTAAAATAAATACAACAGTACAGTTACAGTTATTATATAGAAAAACGGTGTTTGGTTTGATGACTTCATGTTAAAAATTAGCCATTCAACCCAAGACAAAGTTCACGTCTTTCACAGCAAAAGTACAGTGTCCTCTCTTTGTACGGCTAATGAGTAAGTGAACTTCAAAAGGTTAATCTTCCTTAAGTGTGTCTTAATGCAGCGCACAGATGGAATTTAATAGGGTGTAATCACTGGAAATGGAAGCAATTAAAGTCACATGCTTCATTGCAACTAGTTTTATTTAATTTCAATAGACTATGCTGCTCCTAATCATTTTATTTTTCAAGATTATAATTATTACACCGGGGAGAAATTAACAGGTTTGTGCATGCATGTGTAAGTTTTCAGTTTAAAACACCATGCATGCTTCTGGTCACAGGACAAAGCCTCACATCATAAGGCACTTACCAAAAGCATTTTCCTTTATCCTGACTCTTCTATGAAGTACAATACTCTTTTCTTTTTTTTAATATTATTATTATATTTTTTTGGCAGATGCACTCACCCAGAGCAACTCACAATACAGCATGATTAAATACAATCTTGTAGTAATACGTGCATTTCAAATAGTTCAGTAAAGATGATATTTATGTATGATAAATTTGATAATGTGTTTTAAATCTGCTTTATGTGTAATTGCACATATGATGGATTCAGGACACATCCTGTGGCAGTGCATCAGTGACAGACTGATTCATTATTTGATTAAAAACAAGAAGAAAGGAAATACGTGCTCACAGCGTCGGGAAATTAGAAAAAGGCGACGGGAAAGCTGTTAGGTTGTTTGAAGGTTGCTCTTTCCGGCACAAAGTTGAGGCTTTGTTGCCATTTGCGGTTCTTTTCATTACGATCCCAATTTGCGAAAGCTGCGTGCCGCGAAGTTCAATTTGGGCTGACCCTTCAAACCATTAAGCCGCCACCTGTCAAAGAGCGCAGGCCAAATTCCTGCGCCGTTGACCAAATTAAATGTCGAAATGCTTTCGAAGAGAGCTCGAGGAGCCGATTCCGACATTCCGTGCGTACAAGGCAGGGGGTCGTGAGGTTGAGCTCCATGCGGGAAAGATCAGATGCGACACAAAGTGGCCCTGGAATGAACTTAACTGAATAAAGACACTGATGAGCAATGATCCCACACGGCTCTGAGCTTGGGAGGTAACACTCAGCAAAAGACCTCCATAAACTTCCAATTGTGTCATAAATGAAGCCACATGACATACGTAGCATGGGTACAAATGTGGGCTTAAAACATAACAGGACTTTACTTAATGGTTACTAAGCAAAACGAGTAGGGATTTGAGAGACTTGAAGGTGGTCTTATAGAGAATGCATACTTCTTTAATGTGCTGTGTAATGTATTATCATCATTGCAATAAGCATGCACATATGTTATAACCAGTTTAGAACAAGTGGTTTATGAAAGCCATATGGCATACGGTTATGTTGCTGCATGTCAAAATGCTTATCATTACATACTCCATAACCTTATGTCATTTCTCCTTAAGACCTTATGTCAAGAAAGATGGGAATTTTTTAGACCTTATGAAATGTGTGTTTCATAAGACCCACTTCGAGTAAAGTGTTACCAGGATTGGTAGTGACTATATGCTGATACTGGATATCATTACAGAGAATACCTCAAGTAAATGGATGCTGACTACTCAAAAGAATTAACTGAGGGGTATCCAATTAGTTAAAATCACAGTATAAACAGTGATACCTTTTCTTCTTTTAACTAAAGTGAACCCTGAATAGATATGTCATATTTTGCACCGTATTTGCTGGATTAAAGTGAATTTTTAAGTTAAGGTTTGAGTTAAGGCATTTCATTGAGAGTTGTTTAAAGGGCTACAGGGTTGTGCTTTCCTTTGTTGTTGGTTTTCAAAGGTAATTGTGCTTAAGGTTGAAATTCAACTAAGATGAGTGCCTTCACTATGGGAGTCCCTGAATGAGCTGGGTTAAATTGGGACTGGATGCCACTCCAAAGAGTGCATAAATGTGCAACTACATAAAAGGCAGTTGTCTCTGTCACAGTATGTACTTATATAGAATTTATAAGGGAATAAACATGTGGTTACTATGCCAAAGAAGGAGAGCGCGGAGAACACAAAGCCAAGATATTTTGATCTGCGCTCAATATGTCGGCTGCGTAATTTCGGGAGCTTGACCGCGACTCCTGGATGCCTGTCTCCTTTTAAACGGCTGGCTTTCTCTTCAATATGCACAGGTCATAATGAATACTGACAGCTCAATTTTCTCGTGAGGGGGCGTCGCTCCTCAACCGCACACCTTCTCATCCCCCCAGGGAGGGTGGGGGTGCGGGACTGCGTACGGCGGTGAACACCGGCCCTCTTTTCCCCCTGGCGGCTGGTGCCAAAACAGTTGGCTCTGGAATCCATTTGACCTTGGTCTAATTGCCTGTGAGGCAGTTTAATTTAATCAGCTCCCGCGGTGAGGAGTTGTTCATTGTTAGCAGAACGTGGCCGTGTGTGTGTGTGTGTGTGTGTGTGTGTGTGTGTGTGTGTGTGTGTGTGCGTGTGTTTGTGTCTGCATGCGTACGCGGGCAAGCACATGCCCTTCTTGCTATGCAGACAAAAGGTTACAGATACGATGCTGCTCCACAGAGCATGTGGTTTTTGTCTCTATGAAAGGCCTGGAGAAGCTGCCCTGGAGACTGGCTCTGTCCCCAAGGGTCCCCCATTGCATGCTTTCACTACGGTGTCAATCACAGAACAAATGACAGCCAATTATGATAAAACTGAATTAATGACTGCTGGAATATTAGACTGCAGTTTCGCCATTAAAGGATCCTCCATTTAGAGACTGAGTCCATGAGTCTTAAGGCATTTGCACTGAGGAAGCAGGACCAAGCAGGAAAGATGAGCAAGAAATTGAATAGTCTCCATCTCATAAAAACATGTTTATTTTACATTGTGTGTCAAGTGAGTTTACTCAACTCTCTAGCTGTCAGTGTGAGCATGGAAGATTATTTAAAATGATATATTCCTAAATTCTAATTAGCATTTTTTTTTCTCGAACTTTTAATATTGTTACATGTTGTTGGATATTGCCTTGGTGAAATGAAATCATTCTGCCATTTTATCAGATAGGCACAGAGATCAGAAGGTGAGTCATTGACTCAAAACTCAAAATATTGTGTGGGAATGAGGCTTGGATACAGTCCTTCCTATTTCTG
Source organism: Megalops atlanticus (assembly GCA_019176425.1). Lineage (NCBI taxonomy): Eukaryota > Metazoa > Chordata > Actinopteri > Elopiformes > Megalopidae > Megalops > Megalops atlanticus. Next base: position 23,373,067 of record CM032892.1, read on the forward strand.
TTCAGAAAAGCCAAAGAAACCATGCCAAAGGCAAACCTAACACCAAAACACACCACGACACAGAGGTGACCCAAGATAAAGTGTCATTGTCATGTTATTTTCTTTCAAAATATTTCAAACAACAAAAAAAAACACACACAAAGGTCTATTGCACTCAAAGATGAATGCAATTCACGTTCCTTTTTTCCACCGGACCGGAGACCCCTGGAATTAATTGCAGCGGCGTGCGGTTTATATCTCCCATTGAAGGTGCACAGCAGAGCACACAGTCACGCTTACAGATACAGTTGATAGATACACAGTGGCACTGCATATAAACTGATTCATTACACAGCGCTGGCCACCGACTTTTCCTCTCAGGACATTAAATCTCATTGCCGGCCTTTCCTCTGAAAGGCCACACTCAAAGGCCTGCTGGTGAATCTTGAATAGTTAATAACTATAATAAGTGATTCTGTTAACTTCCTGCATGCAGGAGGAATAAAACTCATCTTTGCAGCCACGATCATTAAAACCCCTTAACATGTTTCAGAATTCAGAATGGTGGGTGCAATATGGTTCAAACCGTCGAAACTCAGGGTGCAAAACAGCGAGGCCCCTGCTCAGTAGCAAGCTGCCAGCGCTGTTATTTACCCGTTTCTCACAGCCTGGCGCTCCGGGCTCCTGCGGCCCGGCGCATATGTGCATGTGTCATTCAGATCAGTGTCAGAGCCGCGCCTGACAGTCCTGCAGCTGGTAGACACGTTCAGATGAGTTTACACGGTGTTGCATAAGATTCGAGATGGGGAAGGAAGAGAGAGCCTTTGAGCACTCCGGCAGACATGAAGCTGTAATCTGCAAATCTCTACAGAGCCGTGCAGAGCTGCACACAGGTCATTCAAAGGGGATGGGATGAAGTGGTTGCTCCTTTGCATCTTTGTCAAATCGAGTAATATTGCAACCTGTTCCACCCTTTATCAAAAGGCAATGAACTGTACAAGGATGAAGGCAGTATTATTACACTTTAGATGTACTAATACATGCACCAGGGATGACAGGAATGGGAAGGATTTTCTTCCTAATATCAATGCTAAAAAAGATTTATTTCTGTGCCACCCAACCTTAACCGCAGAGTACAGATACAGCTGTATCTATGGCTAACCTTTGCCCATTTAGTGCTTTCTTCCTTATCTTCCTCTGCTTCTTCTTCTAAATCTTAATTTTCCTGCCCATTGCACAATCGCAAATCTAGTTCTATTCAGAACACTTCACACCGTTTGTCTCTCCTGTCTGGATAGCTGCAACTTTATCATATTCAGGGTTCAGGAATTATCACTCTGCACTCAAACTTCAAATGGTGCGATGCTACAACAAGACACAGGTAGCACACCTCAAAAATTGTAAATAGCTGCCATCTTTGTTGTTCATGAAGGCCACCTGCCTGAGGCAATGGTCATATTTGCATAGTCACAACAGCTTCTTGTGCTAACCTACAAGCTTTGTTTGCGAAGAAAGGCCAGCTAGCCGGCTAACAGAGGCACGCTCAACATCTGTCCCTCTGACACAGGTCTGCTCCTGCCTCCTCACAGGAACAGCCTTCTGCTCACAATATGGTCATCGTTCCTGAACATATTCACAGCTGTCAACGTAGGCGCATTTCATAGGCCGAACGTCTTGTAAACACACGGTCATATTTAGAAAAATGTCATGTTTCTGGTCACACACAGCTGATATTCACTTGTCCGTAAACCGTGACCTCATCATAGCTGTGGCTTTTCACCCAGGCATCGGTGTGCACCTGGTGACGGATGACACTGCAGGTGCCCCTTGCCATTCGCAGGTGAGAAACTCTTTAGTTCTGTGTGACAGGGGAAATCTGAGAATACTGCACACGCAGAGTTATGCACAAACAGGATTTGTTGCCAAAAACACACAGAAAACTCATTTAATATAATGTAGCAATGCAACAAAAAAGCGGTCCATCTATGTATTTAGATAATGCAATACAGATATACCTCAATTAACCGAGGTTCTGAGAACGAAGTTCCTTTATAACAAAGTTCACATTACTTTAATGATTAAAAATATTACATATGTTTTAGAAAACTCACCAGAGACCACTAAAAGCCCTTGCTTTTTAAAAGTAAAAAAAGCTTGTTTACATCATTAAACGCTACGGCGAGGCAGCTTGTGCGTTTTCCTTTTGAAACAGATGTTTTAAAGTAATGACCCCTGTCTCATTTCTCTCTTTGTCAGCCCTCGCAAACGAATCCGCGTGGCTGTCGAACGCGACTGCGAGTTGCCCGTCCCGGGCAAAAGATGACACATGAATCAAATTCTGTGGAGGCTAAAATGCGTATCGTAATGAGGACAAAATTGGGACAAATGGAAAGTGAAGTGGCGCATTTATTCCGGTTAGCACAGTCGACATTGAAAACCATTTTAAATCGAGGAGAAAATGAAAGAGAAGACGTGAAGACTGCGCGCCGGCGTGCCGGTGACAGCCAGAGCTGCTGCACTGGCGGTTACAGCTCCGGCTCTGACGAAATAGGTGTTAATTCATCTTAAAGAATATATGTTCAGATAAATAAATGAAGGTTGCTGGTTCGATTCCCCACTGGGGCACTGCTGCTGTACCCTTGGGCAAGGTACTTAACCCACAATTGCCTCAGTAAAATATCCAGCTGTATAAATGGATAACATTGTAAGTCGCTCTGGATAAGAGCATCTGCTAAATGCCAATAATGTAATGTAATGTAATAAATAAATGTGTAGGCCTATTTCATGCTTATGGTGCATTTTATATTATTTCTTTGTAGTTATCGATATTTTACAAACCACCTTATCATGTTATTTTCACCAAAATTTCTGATAACCAAACAACCATACAGAATTCATTTGCTTCATTAACTGAGGTATACCTGTAAATGCTGGGTAAAACAAAGGAAAAGGTGTTGGCACGGTGCTCTACCACCCTGGAACTGAGAATGAAGCCAGAACCTGTCTGAGTGCTGCCTGGCGGAATTAGGCAAAAATCCAAATGCCGAATCTGAGAACGGCGGGTCTCCTGTTTATGCAATTCATACACATGTGTACAGTCAGTCCTGCCCCTGGTGAGGGACCGCTGCAAATGCGAAGACTGCTAACATGAATAATACAGTCAGGTAGGCTACTCTGTTTGTTTAATGAAATATCTACTCACATTTCCCAAGTCTGCTGACACTCTATCCTCAAGTGTTCTGGTATCTGGAAAATACATTCCCTAGCAGGTCTACACTTATTCTGTACATATTCAATCCAGTTTAGACAGACATCATGGAGGAAGCAGATTGTGCTCGGCTACCTGGCAGCGACATCTAACAACATGCTTACATCTGTGGCTTTCCATTTTACCACGTTAGCCAGCTGACATGGCAACAAAGAAAAATGTTACATAAATAAAACAATAAGCTGCATATGAAACAGAATTTCATTTACACACACAATGACTCCATCCCTGTGCTGCAACACAATTGACCATGTATAGATGCTGAATTCTTCTCTGTTACACCACATCAACTCATATACATAGTGCCTCTTCACAGAAAAGAAATGACATCCCAATTAAGATAATTAACATACAAAATTATGACATGTATAAAGCATTTTGTATTTTGTATAGGTTTAGGAAAAAACAAAGTGGTAGAAGAAGGTCTGCCATTCTAAATATCAAAATGGAATTATCACCAAAACTCAGCCACACGAACTCCAGCAAACTGGAAAAGAACTTTCCTGAAGAAATGCTACACAAAGCTTCAAAAGATCTTTCAAATACCGCAGCCCTGTTTTTTTTCACCATCTGAAGAGAATGTGCCCTTTAAAGTTTTGTCTCACATAAAATTCTAAAATGCCAAAAAGGGTCAAGGTGCACAACATCTCCATTTATGTCAGTTAGCACAGTTGCAAAAGTACACTCTCCAGGCATGATATGTCTGTGCTTGCTTGGAAGCTGCTTCTGCTTTCATAGTACAAACTATAGCCCTAAAATACAAACCAACCTGCACTTTCACTGCAGAAATAACTGTGCATATGTGAGTTTTCATAAAATGTAGTTCATGTATGTCACGCCAAAGTGTCCAATCCCAAACTATTTCAGGGAATATGATATACAAATATCATATTCCCTGAAATATGAAATACAATATGATATACAGAGACCACTTCTCTTAAAATGACCCTTGTTGTGGACATTATTTCTAACTTGAGATCATTCATTTTATTAACAGTGCTAAGTCAAATAGATAAAAGTGGCACAACTTCTGCTAGTATTGTTGGAAATAAATAAATAAATAAATAAATAATACCCCATCCACAGATGCTTTCACTGAGGTTGCACAATGAATATTCATGTTTTTGGAGGCATTGCTTCAGAATAGTGCTTTTTGTGTGACTTTCCTTGACTTTGATGTCAAAACAGAGTAATGTCTTATAATACAGTTTTTCCCAATTGATTTGGTAAATTTCTGTAAGCTTAAGTCCCTGCTTCCATGACAGTTAACGAATTTGTCAAAAATGTTGACAATTTTCCAAAACTAAGGGTGCCCTTTTATTGCTTTCACACAAATTACAAACAAAGCACAGTTTTTACCAATAACCTCAAACAAACTTCAACTTCTAGGTTAAGGAAAGTAGTCAGCTCTGAAGGTGCTAATTACTAGATTGTTCACTCACTAATCAGCACATCATTATGTATAGAGTAATTGTTCATGACAGCAAATGTGTTTTGGGGTTGTCTGTTCTGAAGTAAATTGTGATTGCATGAGTGAATCATGAGTATCATTCTCTTACTGTATGTTCAACAGACCATACTGCATGACAGCCTTCATGAAATCATCAAAGTTACATAAAGCAGCACATAAAAACATTTCCTTTTTCACCATTTACAAAATTGTGATCAAATGAGATATTTTAAATAAAGAAAAAAAATTAACTTCATCACACAAAAGACAGAAAAACATGCATACACCCTCCCACCCACCCACCCACCCACACACACACACACACACACACACACACACACACACACAAAAGGGTATTATCCAAAAAACAATCCTTCATTTTGCTGTCCAGTTTGGCTGTTTTGGAAATTCTGTTTAGATGGCTGTATGAACTGTTTTGAGAACATGGACCTTAGTTAACTAGGACCTAGGGTCCTAGTTGCAGGAATGTGTCAAATCAATTGAGACAACCTGCAACACATCAGCTAATTTTGTATGTGCAGTATAAGCATGAAAGCACAATTAAGAATCCCTGAAGGTTTGTACTATAACATAATAATATAATATAATGTAACATAATATAATATCATATCATATAATTATATAACATATTATAACTGTGTAATTACACATGCATGGAGTCTACATAAAGCCTGACCTTCTACTGCAATCACATCTTGATTAGATAGCTGAAGCTCCGTTCTCTCACTATATATATATATATATATATATATATATATATATGAAAGATATTAGTATAAGAATCTTCTTTCACAGAAAGTGTCTGTAATTATTATCAATCACATTCAACAGAAGCTTTTAAGAGTTATTTTTTTATTACCCCAAGAATATTACAAAATGAATGTCAACATCACATAAGCTGATCTTTATTCTCCGTTCAGAATTTGATGTTTGAATCCAGCAGTTCTCTCAGCAGTCTTCTGCGTTATGCCATACATCTGACATTTCCTCAATAACACCTACTGACATTTTGATAGAAATGTTACATCTGTTGACTACACATCACTGCGTTCAGTTGCCACTGAGATTAAAATGTTCTTGAAGAACCATAAAAAAGATTTAGCTTGACTTGAGTGAAAGCTAAAGACAACTGCTTTGGGCATGGATTGAATAATACCCCGAGCTGGGAGAAACAAGCCCCGCCTCTTGTGAGATATGGCCAATGAGGAGCCACGGGAGATTATCTCAAATGACAAAAAGAATCATCAGCGCATTGTTAGAGTTCTCAAACAGGAATGAACTTCCACCTTTATTTAAGCAATATCGATTAGGTCCAGCAGATCTCAATATCCGATGAGCTGGCCTCCCTCAGTCACTCACTCCACACGCTCTCAATTACAACAATTAGTCTGTCTGAAATGAAGCCGATTACAGAAACCTGCTGTGGCTACATCTGTGAGCGGAAACCAAGGATACTCTGAACCAAATGTTTACAACCCTTCATTACGACAGTGTAAGACACAGATGTACCGAAAACATCTTACCAACCGCTTAATGCTCATGTCTTGAACCAGCGCATTCGCACCCAGTAATACACATCTTTTCTGAAGACAGGTGTGGGCTCATCCGCCACAGGCCCTGCCTGGGAGAAACCACACGCTAATGCAGACAATGCACGCCACTGTGATAAAGAGACGCTCGAGTGCAACAGCCGAAACAAGTAAGTGCATTATTCCATCTGGGTAAGTACTGAGGGTTACATCTGCACTTGAGTTTGAAGAGCCGCTAACAACCGGAGCCTCATTCTCTTCCACAGACAATATGTACCTGTCTTGGCACTCATGGTTATTTTACCAAAAGATAAAAGATAAATAAAAGACTCTGGGCAGCCTCGTTTTGGAGGCGTATGATGTGGCTGTGGAGTGAAAGGCTTGCTGCCATGCCGTGTGGTCTTCCTTCGTCACAAATTCGCCGGGGAGACTTGGAAGCTGGCCAGGACCCCCCATCCCCCGCTCCTTGCTTCTTCATCTTTGATGCCATTTGCCACTCAGTGCTCAGCGTCCCGTTCGTGAACTTTTGACGCCGGGGGCTTGCCACCACTGAACTCACCGACAGTCTGGTCATTACCAAACATATGGCCAATGGCATGGTGCTGAAACTCGCACATCCGGCTCCTGTTGTGAACCCCCCACCCACTCAGCACTCCCACGAATGAAGAAGGAGGAAAGTGAAAAAGGATTCGTTTTTTTCTTTGAAAGAAACAGAATGTAAGCTCATCTCTTCTTACGCCAGCCGTACATAAATTATGTCACTTGATACAAACGTTGCTCATAACGTAAGAACCTTAAAAGCCCGTGTGTGAGAGTTTGCTAATCCCAGCAAACAAATAGAAGTCAACACAATTCTCTTAAGCCGCTGTTTTACGTAACCAGGAACGTCAACTGAAGCTCATTTCTCTCTCACAACCTGAGGAGAGAGGCAGGGTAACGCACAGAGGGGACTGAGGAGCATATGAACTGTAGAGGAAAGGCTGTCCCCTACTGGCAGGAGAGACACACAGGGTGGAACGGTTGCTGGAAAAGGGAAAATGGATGACATTGACTTAAAAATGTTATTTTATATATTTTTATACTTTATGTCTAAGCGGCTGGCAGTCTGGCATAAATCAGTTACCCAGTCAAAGGCTTTGCATAAGTAAAAGACCAAACAGTCTACCCATTTCAGATGTGTGTAATCTGGGGGACTTCCTGTATATGTCCATCAATGCCCAGGCCACCCAGAGGCTTAGGGTGGTACTGCAGCACTGAAGAAAACCCTAGTTAAATGGCCCATTTGTACACCTGACCAATAAACGCATTTACTGTCACCCAATGGAAAACACGGTGGTGTGGATCTGAATGTTGCATTTCTCTGAGTAGTTTGAGCTCTCCCATTGCCCACTGTGTTGCAAGCTGACATCGCCATGTGTTTGCATCCGCACGAAACATGCACATTAGCACCCATAGCTCTGATCTGTAGGAGGGGGCAGTTGCCCATGACCCTAAATCCATCAAATCCTGCCAGTAGACCGGGTTAGGGAAGAAGCCGGGGGTTTGTTTAAATGCTGGATATTGATTGGAGTAGCGGACCCTCTGATCATCTGATGAGAATGAACGAGAGAGAAATGCAAAGAGACTCACAGGAAGGGGCCCCGCACCCCGCGGCAGCAAACGGGCATCTGCCGGCGCAATCACGGCTGCTGATTGGACACGCAGGAGGGGCGGCCCTGGGGCCGGGGGCCAGTAGGCAAATCGAAGCCTCGGGCTTGGAGGCCGTGCCAGCGACAAATGCTCTCCTCCCTTATGCCCCTTTCCCCCCTCGCCCCCTTCCCCCCACTCCGGAACGGTGTAATCTGGCGACCCCGCGTGTAAGCGGGGCCTTCTGAGAAGACCGCCCCCCCCCCCCTTCCCCCAACCGAGAGCCGCTTTGTCCGCGAGCCGCTCCAGCGCCGCGGCTGGCGCTGATTACCGGGCCCGTAATCTCCCGCCTGGAACCGTCTCCACGAACAGCAGGGCTGCGGCCCCGGCGCCCAGTCGGAGCCCGGGACTCGGGAGCCGAGGCCTGGCAGAGTCACGTCCAGGACGGGCTCCCCGCTGAGCGAGACTTTTCACACCCGCCACCGCAGGAAAATTCCCTGCCACTGTTACATCAATGGGCAATCAAGTCGGATTGCCAGAGTCAGAGTGTCGTGCAAACCATAAAATGCCCTGGATCAGGCGATTGTCGGCGCAAAAGCTTGATGCAATGCCATGCATCAGTAGGTGAATCTTTAGTCTTTTTGCTATCTGTGAAATTGACCATGCTGGGGAGAGGGGGAGGGTGGGTAAAAAACGACTTTGATCCTCGCAGTTAGAAAGCAGAAAGATGGAGGGAACAAAGAGGGGGGTGGGCAAGCACCAGACAGAGGCATCCACTCGGGCGACTCTGTATGCTGTGAGCGACCAAGGATCGATATACACACACTCACACATACGCACACACACACACACACACACACACACACACAAGAGCGGACAGGTCACTAAAGCCGCAGGACCAGAATGCACTGTGAGAGGTCAGGAAAATGTGAAACAGGTGCAGGTGATACAGCGCTGTCAGTGTGCAGCTGTGATAATCCCCTTTGAACAACATCCAGAGAGGACAGGGCTGAATGTTGGGGGCACACCAAATCAGACAGTGCCTAGTGTCAGAGAGGAGAGAGAGGGAGAGAGCACAGCAAAGCAGACAATACTCAATGTTAGAGAGGGAGAGAAAGAGATATATATATAGAGAGAGAGAGCAGCAAGGCAGAGAGTACTGAATGTTAGAGAGAAGAGAGAGGGAGAGAGAGAGCAGCAAAGCAGACAGTACTGAATTTTAGAGAGAGAGAGAGTGAGAGAAGCAAATCAGACAGTACTGAATTTTAGAGAGCGAGAGAGAGAGAGAGAGAGAGAGAGAGAGTAGCAAAGTGGAGAGTACTGACTTTTAGAGAGAGAGAGCACAGCAAAGCAGAGAGTACTTAATATTAAAAAGAGAAAGAGATGGAGAGAGAGAGAGAGCACAGCAAATCAGACAGTACTGAATGTTAGAGAGGATAGAGAGCACAGCATGAGAGGAGACTGAAACTGGACTTTAAGCCAATAATAAAGACAAACATTAATTTAGCTTTACACAGATGTGGAAGGACACCCGTGCAAGCGAAACCACAAACCCATGCTGATCGCACATCCCCCCGGGCTGTAACAAAGGCCTTTTTTCAGCTAATTGCATAACAGTAAACAGAACCTGGCAAATAGCATTAATAGCTGCGCTGAAATTCAGCCATTGCTGCTCTCTGCACGGTGCAGCTGGGGCCCAAAAATTGACTTCAAACCGTTTGATTGTAATAACACGGCTTTCGTTGATGAGACAGAAAAAAATAACAGATTCATAAAATACCTTGACCGTTGAAATGTAGCGCTTTTGAATCACCGTTGAGGTTTGAAAACGCGCCACATTTAGCCGGCCGGCTCATCGCATTCACCCACAGCGAGAAAGCACTTCAGCCCAGTATTGGATTCAATCTGCGAGGCGAAATTGGCACAGCTTGAAAACATCGTCCATTCTATTTTCGGCGATTACCTTACCGCGGAACAGAATAAACAAACAAGCACATAAAGGGGCATATAATTAACAATGATTGGTCCTGAATGCCACCCCTGTATACGAAATGAGGAAAGGTTTCCATGCGATATCCTTAGCTCTGGATCTGGATCTTTTATTTGCCCCCATTGTGTTCAAAATAGGAAGAAAGTCGTTCATTGTGGTCTGAAAAAACAAACAAACAAACAAACAAAAAAACTCATGTCACTGCTTCTCACCATTTTGACTCGCTGATTTTGCACCATGGATATGAATGGACTCCCTCCATTCCAGTCCGCAGATACTGTAACAGAGATCTGAAAACCCGTAGGGAAAGACTAATACCATGTTCTATGGTGGTATCAGGTCTAAGTAACCACCCCCAAGCAGATCTGACAGTGGGACTTTTTTAGAAGGCCTCAGTCATTCTTATCTGTTTAGAAACCTGCTTGCCAATGTCTGTACGTCAGTGGCTCCAGAATTGCCTGATAAGAGCGAGAAAGTACTGAACATTCAATCAGATTTCTTTTCTTCTCTGCATGGGAGATAACACCTTTCCTTGGCATTTTGTGAAGCCAAAATCAACTCCGCACCACCACCCTCCTCCTTCGTTGGGCCTTTATAAATCAATAAATGCTCTCTGTCTGAAGGCGGCAGGTGTGATGTCGGCTTCCGCAGTACAGTAAGCTCCTGCTACCGCGGAGTGACATTTCCACATGAGCATCCCGGTTACCGTGGCATTCAGAGGCGCCGGCGCACACACGCACCTTCGTCTGTCATGTCCCGTCCCGCATGCAAAACAAACCCTGTCGCCGAGGTGACCTTTCGTGTTTAACACCCTGGATGAACTGTCAAAAACCGCCACTGGCCTGTTTAATATTGCGGGGGGCTGCGCTGTCAGGCCCATTAGCCGACGGGGCCCCCGTAGCCGTGCGTCCGATGAGAGCGAGGCGCGGGGCGCGTCCGCCTCACCTCCCCCCCGTTCAGATTAAGTTCGGCGTTCCCGCTTTTCGAGGGGTCCGCAGCTGGGGATGACAGCGAGATTGCGTACCTCGGCTGAAGGGTTTCATAATGAATATGCCACCACTGTTCTGATAAAACATGTCATCTTCAATCCTGATGCGTATTTCTCTTCTTTTTTTATTTACGCCTGCCTGTCTGTTTTTTTTTTCTTTTGTATTATTATTATTGTAATTTCATGTAGAATCGCTCAAGCAGAACTAACATAAGTGAAGACATACTACCAAGAGTCAAACCCCACAGAACAGAAATGGCCTCACAGATATTTTGGTACTTTGTGGTGATGTGCATTCCTGTTTTTTTTTGTTTTTTTTTTGATGCCACATGAATTTCCGACCTCTTAATCTGAGCTACAATGATGCTCAAATGAAATTTCCTACTGATTCAGCTGAGATTTAAATCTCAAATAATTCAAGCAATATTCCATTGCACCAGACACTGTGCAAGCTCATTTCACTTGCTGTATAATATATGTGAAGTTCTACAATGCAAATACATTTAAAGTTCTGAACAAAGGTACATGTATACAGGTTGTACCTAGCTATGATTTCTCTGTCAGCAACTTATTAAAAAAGGCATCAAGCCTTAGGCTTTGTTAGGCTTCAGAGAAAATGACAAGAGGGACCATGTAAAAGGAAATAGGTATTACTACACCAGACTATGTTCAATTGGACATATGAATAAATATCCTCCATCAAAAATGTGCAATAAAACAAACTATGTTGGTTCTAAATGCACCTAAATGCCTGTACACCAAAACACAACCATTAATATCTACGTGCAAAATGTAGACACAAATAAAAATCCTATGTTAAAAACGCAACTATAAATAAAAACCCACGTTCAAAAAGCAAAGATAGATAAAAACCTGTGTTCAAAATGTAGTCATAAATAAAAACTCTATGTTCAAAATGCAACCATAAATAAAGACACCTGATCAAAATTTAGCCATAAATAACCCCTGTTCCATAAAAAACCCTGTGTTCAAAACACAACCATAAAAAGCCCTATGTTCAAAACACAGCCATAAATAAAAACCTGTGTTCAAAATGCAACCACAAATAAAAACTTGTGTTCAAAGTGCAATCATAAATAAAAAAAAACCCTATGTTCAAAATCCAACCATAAATAAAAAACACTAAGTTCAATACACACCCATAAATAAAAAAAAAACCTACTTTCAGAACGCACCCACAAACACACTCCCGCGCTGAAGATGCACTCACAGATAACCCTGTAAAAGTGACTGTGGCCTATCACAGATAACTCCATCTGTAGCCTCAGCCTTTTTCATGGCACACCAGTGGCTGACAGAGAGTTAAGCAGGCCGGAGTGCTACACTGCTTTATCCTTAGCATAGCATTTCCTCTTTATCCTCTTCCTCTGTTGCACCACAGTGCCTTCCCGGGCTCAGGCACATTAACGTTGAGTGACAGTCTTGTCACTCAGTCCGCAAATTAGGTTTGCAGTGGATTACGCTGATCTACCTTGTTTATATAATATAGTTTACTTTCCCAGGAAGCCCTTGTCAGTGTCAAGCCGCATTAGTACTGCGCTGTCAGCCTCTCTCGCTGGCAGGAGTATCGCTCTGCGAATTTGAAGGGTGGGAGGTGAGGTGTTTCTCTCTGCCGCTGATCCCCGGTGTCTATAAAGTAACCGCGCCGGGCCGCCGTGCCCTCATCCACTTAACCGAGCCTGATCTCTGATCAGTCTGCAAATTAACCGCTCCGCGTTGCCGTGATCTGATCCACTTGTCAGGGCCTCGTTTCAGAACAGTCTTAGCTAATAGTAGCACATGTGGAAAAATGTTTACACCCATGAAAGAAAATCTGATTCAGTGTTTACAAAAATTGTGATTGTTCTTCTCAACACTTCATTTTTATTATTGTAATTACTACCACTTGTAGCAGCAGTTTTTTTTTTTGGTGGACACCGATGTTGCAGGTTGGTCATTCCACCACTAGGGGGCAGTAAGAAAAAGAGGCAAGTTTTGGATATATGGCCATGGGCAGGGGAGGAGCTGCCAGTTTACCAGAGGTTGCCAAGTGGTAGCTTGCACAGGGCTATGAGGTCCAGCATCCTCACTGTCATCACGCATATCCCTTGTGCATTGGCTTTATCATAAAAATGTTCTGAATCTGGCTGGCTAGGTTGGATAGACTGACCTCATCGCAACACACAAAACCCCAGTCAGTGCAGCACGGAGGACTCATATTTTACACTCAGTTGTTTGGCTTTTCATTTCAAATATGCTACATGGACGCACTGCTATTAGAACAGAAGAACAAAATTCAGACCTGCATCTCGTGGCGCCTCAACAACACATCATTATGGGCCAATGAGGTGCAATGGGTGCACTGTGTCTCCCTTGGAGACATGCAATCATCAAGAGTAGTGGTACAGGCAACGACAGTTTACCTTCCCTGTGATCCTCTTTCCTGGCATTTTATCGTTTTCCGATGCTGCGTGACTGCCGGGTGGAAAGGCAAGGGAAGTGCATCTGATTTGCTGGAGAGGAGGAACTGCAAAAAGCTGCAACATACAGAGAGTGAGAGAGATATAGCATACTCTCAACATCTGGAAAGAGTGTACAAAAACCATAATCCCACTCTTCTGACACACCGTGAGATTTGTTCAGGGAGAATTAAATCACTAAACTAAAAAAGCAAGCAGTATGTCAGATGCAGAGGACTCTATGCATTCCATATGAGGGCTGTCACTGTTGTCACATGAATAAATCAAATCTATCTTATTGTTTCAGTTGCAGGTCGTCTTTTAATGTCTGGTCATTTTTCAAGGCAAATAAGGCTGTACAAACAACGCAGTGGGAGATAATGGTCTCTCTCTAACAGACAGAACAAATGGATACCAGATGAGGGTTTCGGCAGAACACGTGAAATGGGTGCAGATCCCAAACAAACATGACATGTTACTCTCAGCGGGCTGGTAAATCATATAGACAATAAGAGGCCATCAGTACATCAGCTTCACTCTCACAACAGATTCTATTGGCAGCTGGAGGATTGCCCAGCCCATGTGCGGGCCGATGCATCCAATAACGAGCGAGAAAAAACATGACGGACACGTGATGTCACCAACTGTTTAACGTCAAGGATTTCAACTCCATACTTGACGGCTGTGGCACATTTCAAATTGTTGCAGGGACACAAAATTGGTTTTCGTGATGGCTGTATGCTGTCACTTTAATGCATCTGTATTGCTCCTCATTTTCTCATAGCTCCCATTCTTAATATTTCTATTCTCAATATTTCATATTCAGGATGGGGCTCTTTGATTCCTCCTGCTGTCAGTTCACGTTCATCCATAATGTTCCCACACGTTGCCATATTTCACCCCTCCATCACCATGTCATTTCAAACTGACTGATAGCAGGGGTGAGATTTGGAATATTCCTTCCTTAAGACCCATTTTTTTTCTGCCCTACCACTGAGAGAAATGCAACATCTTATAAATCACATATATTTGTCGAGGTAACAGTTGGTGCGCCGCGTATTAAAATATGTATTATAAAATAATAACATGAGTCATTATGGGCTTTATAATCCAAGCGATAAATCATGCTGTTAGCTGAATTCTCCTGTATTTTCCATCTTTTCATATTACCTGCCACGTTTCCCTCTGTGCCTGTTAGGTTGGGAGTGCGGTGTCACGAGTTTCACCATGAGCAGATGTGTGTACAGTAAAAAATTGAAGAGAAATTAACAATACTAGGCTGTAGAAAGGAAGTAACATAAGATATGGTGGTTTTATTAAATTCCTGGCTGTGAACATATTAAAATTATAAATAGCAGGCACATTTTGTTTACTGTGTTCACCATGCCTGAGCGCTCTGTGGGCCCCAGCTAAGATTTACCATATTCATTTTTTATTCATTGTTCTTGTTATTTTTCATATTGTTATTCCCATTTTGAAACCCACTTACAGGAGCTATCTCAACTGCTTCTGTGTTAGTCACTAATCTAGCTTTTTAGTATATGCACAATTTTAGGCTTAATAAATTTTATGCTGTAAGGGGGTAGGAGTCATCTGTTTAATACCAGATTCATCTGGTTCCCCCCTAAAAAAAGGGCCCAAAGCCACCATCCCTGGACATTTCACTGTCACTGTTGTCTTAAAAAATAATACTCACCATGAAACTCATTTTGCTATTCAGGCAGTGAATAGTGGAGAGCATGCGTATATAGGCATGGTGTCACAGTCATCTGAGCATCTTTTTTTTTTTTTTAAAAAAAAAAAGCAATTAAATGACGAAAAAAAGAAAGTGCATAGAAATGACAGGCGCATAAGAGAGATGTCTTGCCGTTTGGTAAACATCAGTGATCCCACTCTACTGGTGTGAGCGGAGAGAGATGTGACAGCTTGACTGGAGGAACCACGGCTGGGGGGGGGTGTCTCTGGAGACAGAGCAGGAAATGAAATATGGATCGGGGGGAAATCTATTCGCCGCCACCGCCGACGTGCCAAGCACGGGGGGGGATCAAACCCGTCCCCGAGATCTCAGGGAGACGCGGCGGGATCGGCGGGGCGGAGGCGTCTGGCGTCCCCCGCGGGGCCCCGCGCGGCGGGAACACCTGATCCAGCAGGAGGGCCCCCGGCGCACCTGGCGTCAGAGAACAGGGCTTTGCGGAGGAGTCGCTTTGCACAAGCACGAGCACGAGCGTCTCCCTGAAGGCGAAACCGCCCAGCTCTCGTATTCTTACCATGAAAGCAAAACACAACACGCAAATCTCTCTTACTTTCTAGCCCCGTGTTCAAGCCTCCACGGCTGTCGGTGTGGCATTGGACTGAAGAATCTTTTGACCAAAAAAAAGAAAAAACTAAAAAGGAAGAGAATGTGCAGCGCAAGGTTTTTCGGTGTTATCTTGAATATAAAAGATGGACGCTGCCAATCCCCACAAGCCGTTGCCTTGTCACAGTGAATGCTTTGCAGGTGTGCGGCAGTCGTATCAGCATATCAATACCGCAGAAGGGACCACTGAAGTCGATGTAGCCAAAGGAAACCTTCAGCTTTTACAGACACCACCGGCTAGCAACACTCTATGCCAACTCTAATCTTGCTACGGCTGTTACAGACACTAGAACTTGACATAAATTCTGTCCAGTGTTCAAACTGTTTTAAAGACCCTACACTTTCCTGAACTTCTGTTATTTCAAGGCCTGAGCTAAATGTTGATCTCCTTTTAAGGGCTGATTTTGTTTACGTTGTTTTTGACTTGACGTTAAACCAAGGTCCTGACTCACTGAAGTCATTACAGATCCTCAGGCCACTTATTGAAAAAAGCTGTGGTGTTAACCCCAGTGTCCTGGTCATGCTCCTCTGGCTGTTTCAGTCTGGCCACCTAATCACCCCCTTCGCAGCTGATTGGCTACACCATCCTTTATACTGCTTTCTTTGCTCAGTTTCTCACTGTAAAATATAAGCTAGTTCTCAGTGGACCTTCTCAATTCATTGAAGATTAGAATAAAAAAATAAATAAATAAATACACAAATAACATTATCATTGTTATTTTTTTCTTCATGTTTCAATTTTTGAAAAGCACTGCAAGTTAGCATCTTCTCTCAATAGCTCTTGTCATTTCATTGCACTGAATTAATCCAATCTGTTTGACTGACATCAAAATCTTGTCAAACAGGCCTTTTTCCAATAGATTTTAAAGCCTCAGAGAGGTAGTACAGTACGTTACATCACACAAAGCGAATGCGAGTGTGGTCGTGTTTGGCATCTCACCACTGACTCGTGTTCACAAGGGGCACACTGCCACTGAACTACATAGTGAGTTTTTTTTTTCTTTTTTACATTATTATTTTTTTAATATTCTGCTTTCGATGCAAGAAAAAAAACGACGTCGTGCTTTCACTCAATGTCAACAGCACACTTTGTGTCGCAGGCAGCGTGTCAAAAACTCAATCATATCAGGAAGGTGGAAAAGGCAGAGCTCCCTCAATGCCATCAACAAAAGAAATGCCCGCTGAGAATAGGACTGAATAATGCTTTCCTATCCATACATTAGGAGACAGAAAGCAATTACTGTCTCTGAAGATCAAGGGAAGGCACGCTTCTGAGAGATGGGAAATGCACACGTTGATCGCTCTTTGTGTTTTTTCAAGGAGAGGCCTCTCGCCGTCTGATAATATGGAAATGGTTGCTTGAAGAGAGGGATGAATAATCCTTTAAAGAAACAAAGAAAAGGGAAAAATAGCACATATATGATTGTATAGATAGTCAGTGGAAAAAATGGGCACCTTTTAAGGCAGATTACTCAGGTCTTAGTTACAGTGCAGCTGGCGCCTCATTATTAGGTGATGTCATGGCCCTCTCTGTCTCTCACAATGAAGGAAATGAGGTGCTGGAACAATGTCAGACTAACACACTTTTTTCACATCTAGCATACTTTATCTCGTGGGAATTCAAATCATATCTTTAACACATCAAGTTATTTGTTAACGGGGAGGGAAGCTTTTTCAGTGACAGCACAACCTCCATTTTTGATGCGGAGGCAGTAGAAAAATCTCCATCTTGAATACAGAGGAGGTGTAAGGAGAAAACAGCAGCACCGACTGCTGTGAAAACAAAGCTGGAAGTGAGAATAAGGAGTCAACAGGGAGTCAACCGCGTGGAAACTGGAAGGAACAGAGAGAAGTACTCCTGCCAAAAAAAAAGACAACCCGGCGATTGTGTGTCTACAAGAACTAACTCAGACAGTGACGATATGCACGAACAGAGATAATAATTATGATTTAAGAGCCAGGGAGGTGGTGAGAAGGAAGGTCATTTGTATGGCGGTGTCACCGTTAGCACTGAGATTGTTGGTAAAGCCGCAGGCCCGCCTGGTCTTGCGGAGTTCTCCCTCGGTGAAATGTAAACAAAGATGATTGCATTTTCAATTTCACTCTGATCAATGGGCCATGGCTGTCTGAGGTCTTGGGAACTTCCAATTACTAAGGGCACATATTCCACTGAGTCTCCCATCACAAATGAAACCGGGGGCCTTCATCTGAGATCAGCACTCAAAAGGACTTCGCCTGGAATACATTGTGCTCGCTATGTCCAGGGACCGACGAAGCCAGGCAATTTAACAGCGTGCATAAAAAGCCGGTGGGGGGAAAAAAAAATAAAAATAAATCTAAAAAAGATGGAAGGCGCCGACACAGGAATCTTGGCCGGTCTGCGGAAAAGAAACCACATTATTGAGATCTTCCGATGCGATTAATTAACCAAACGAGATACAGATGTACAGTATGAAATCGAATCGGCCAGAATTCCTCCTCGCATGCTACAAGAACATGGCGACGGCGAAGGCCGTCCAGCTTGTGTTGTGAACAGAAAATTATTAAGCCAGCGGACATTCAGGACAGGAGTCGGACTAGCTGACACTCAAACCAGGCTTGCACAACAAGTGTTCAAATCCTACTGAAATAAATGGATATATGTTATTGTTTCATAAGTTTAAAAATAAAAAAGTGTTCTTTTTATGTTAAAATAAGAGTGGATGGCATGAAAACAATGCAAAAGAAATAGCACTGCAAAAGAAATATAAGACTTCACACCCATACAGGATAGCTCACAGTCACAGACTGGAGTTCTTTCAGCATAAAGAACACGGCCCCTGGCATATATACATCTAGCTTTAAATACCTCACCTAAACTACAGCTGATCACAGCTGCCCCCGATTGCATTGCTGCTTTGCCATAGTACTCCCGCTTAGGCTGTGCTTGCATCCCTGGTGGTACAGCACAATAAAAGTTTGTTCTATGCAACAGAAATAGAGCCGCAGAGGCATATAACACACACTTCACAATAATACCTAATAGCTCACATGAATATGGAATTTTCATTGGAAAAGGCCTCATCCTCAAATGATGAATTAAAAGAGTAGACGCTACATAAATTCACTTTTTTCATGCATGTACGCAGACATAAGAGTACAGCAGCCCCTTATGAATATTTCCATACATTTATCGGCTGCAATTATATAATATATAATATTACTTGCTTATCTGGCTATATATATATATATATATATATATATGTATGTATATAATTGAATGATGCCTTCTTGCATGTAAAATCCAACTTAATTTATTTCCCGTCAGTTGCTGTGCACAGTGCCTGTGGCCTGTGAGAAAACCTCAGTCATATGCAGAAATCTGAATCAATGTAAACAACAATAAAAATGATTTATTTTCACTCTGTACCTCTGTAGTTATAGCCTGTGAGGATTGGGAGCACAAAAGATTCGCTCCGAGAAGGACTTTAATTATTTATCCCAAAACAAAGTGAAAGAATGCATCCCTGTTTTCTAGCCATCTTTCTTTTCAAAATTACTTTAGTTGGGAGTTCATGTCTTAGAGTGTCATTCTGGAATGCAACAGAGATACACTAATCTTTATACGGCATGGACTGACTGAAGTAGGCACATTAAATGGGATAAATCAATCAAATGATGAAAAGATCAGTGAATCTACACAGAATTCTGACAAGTGTGACAAGATGGGAGGCAACTATGTTTTTATCAGTCTCTAAAGAAAAAAACAAATATACAGGGCAAATCAGAATATGGAAGCTTTTCAATGACAGGATCATCAAGTTCTTTTACCTAAAAGGAAAAAGATTAAAAGGTAATTCCACAAGCAATGTAGCATGCAGTT
This sequence comes from Megalops atlanticus, assembly GCA_019176425.1. Lineage (NCBI taxonomy): Eukaryota > Metazoa > Chordata > Actinopteri > Elopiformes > Megalopidae > Megalops > Megalops atlanticus. The sequence continues at coordinate 23,392,595 of CM032892.1, forward strand.
GTATACTGTGTATCAGATACAACTCAGACAAATGATCTCAGAGCACTGTTATTTGGCTAACAAACAGCTGCCCTAAAATATAAAACTACAATGACTAGTTCTCATTACTGCACATGGCACACTGTTTGTGATATAAAAACCCATGTGGAAACTATGTTTAGCCAGGGCCTTAAAACACTCAGAGATTGTAACCAGCCAGTTTGAGTCATTCCATGTGCAGTTTTGTATGCCTACCAGGCAACCTGCCCTTCTCTGTGGGTTTACAGCATCTAAGGTCAGCTAGTGTATGTGTTCACCTCTTCTGTGGAGCTCAAACGCTCATTGTGGTCTGGAAGGAGACACTGTGTTCCAAAATCCCACACAAGCAACTGACTGCTTATCTGAATGTACAGTGGAAAAGACAGGAGTGGAGAACTCTGTAGTGGCTTTACAACACTTACCTCTTTGTATCTCTCTCTTTTCTCTTATCTCTCTGTTTCTCTCCTTCTTTCTCACTTCCCCCTTCTCCCTTTTTATCCCTCAACCATTTTAATATGCCTCATTCTCTCTCTTTATTTCTCTTTTTTCCCCACCCTCTCTCTCTTTCTCTCTCTCTCTTTCCCTGTGAGCATATCCTCTGTGTGATCAATCTTTTCCTGGTTGTACAGTAATTTGCTTAAACTGTTTACCTGCTTAATCCCTTCAGTTTAATGAAATGCAAGCTGTGCGGATTTGCAACAGTCTTTAAGTTCTCAGGGGTAACAAACAACCAAACACACATTAGAAATTTTTGAGCACATATTTCATTGCATGTCTCTGACCCCGCTCTGCACCAACGTGACAGCATTGTTCCCTGACCTATTTGTTTTCATTTATAGTAATGTGCAGTGCAATATTCAATTTCTTAAAAAGTGGCAAGAGTTGCCAGGCAACACTGAAAAACAGTGGAATCTTTTTTTTTTTCTTTTGGCAAAAATGTGGCCAATTACCCCCTTTTTAGAATGCCTGTTTTGAATAGAAAGATTGTATCTTAGAAACTGCACTTTGTAAACATGGAACAAAAACAAGAGTCAACACTTACTTAATCTAATTTACACTAGAAACAAATGATAAAATCATGAAATGATTCGCAATGTTAAACTGGGAAAGCTGCAGGATACGCAAGCCTTAAATGTGCCATAGATAATATTTGCCCTTTAAAATTGGTGTTCGTTTTTCAGCCACGTTTAAACTCACGTTTAAGCGGCCCTCAAAATAAAATAAACCCAGGCACAAAATAAGAAAACAAGAATCATCACTGCGGTGTAAAAATGCAAAAGACTGATGTAATTTTTCTTTGCTTTCATATAATTTCATAGATGAGTTGTAAATCCACGCTCATGGTTCTCGCTCACACATTCCCCTGTAGTATATAACTGTCTGGGCGTTTCATATAAACACCCCTCCGTCCACCCGTGCAATAAAATTGCAGGCCATGAAAATCGATAATATTACTGTACGCTGAACTAGGACTACCTGGTGTCGCGCGTCAAGCCGAGTGTTTGTTATGGGCGGCGGACCGTGACAGGCTTGCCGCTTTTGCGCAACGCGCGCAGCGTTAGCGCATTTCTGGAGGCTGAAGAGCTACCGCCTCCTCGAACCCCAGTGCTCACGCTGTTGGATAAACACCACACAGGCATTGTCGCCCCCCTAGACCTGCTTTAAAAAGATACTGCATTAAAGTTGGCCTTCCGTAACACGAATTCTCAGCTGAAGCACCCCCGCTTCTGCACATGGAGGTCTGTGTCTGTTTTCAATCGAGAAACGACTGAGAACTGGTGCTTTCCAGAAATATTTTTTGAAGCATTTCCTGTGTATTTCAAATGCACCCATCAACAGTGAGGGTGGCGTTTCCTTTTCCCACTAGTTGCTTTTTTTAATCAGTCATAAAAAAGCCTGTGCAGGATCATTTAAAGTAAAACAAATGCAATCATTCATTAACAGCGTGGAAACAAGCTAATTTCGGCGTTTCTTTTATCCACGACAATAACAGCTGTGACAGGATGCACTGGAGTAAAACAAATAAATAAATAAAAACTAAAACAAGAACAAAACAAAAAATGCTCTGCAATATCTCTGCAACACCATCTTGCAGAAGTTCCAGAAACCCGCAAATTATCTTGTTTTTAAGAATCTTTTAATGATGTACAATAATAACTTCATCATCGCTCACAATGAATACTGTAATTTCTTTGCCGTCTCTCCACCCGTCCTGCAAAACTTTTTTTTATGGCTGATGAGGAGAATATGCCCGGTCGTCTTGGCACTTTATGATGGAGTTTGTTAATTGGGCTGCAGTCATTAGGTGGTGTGGTATAATACACTGTGGACGGGAACTGACTGTGATTAATGTCGGTGCTGAAGAAATTGATTTCTATTAATCACAATTTTTTATCAGTGGAATAACATTTGGACCTCGCTCACGAGGTGTTTCAGGTCTCGCTGCGAGCTCGGTAACATCCGCGCTCATTAACGAGATGATAATTCAGGTATGGCCCCAGTTTGAGAGGGGAGCTGCTAATTACCTATTTAGGGGCTATTTTAGTAAGTCGGTGAATTGCAGGATCACATGAAGGTGTGGGCTGAAGTCAAGGTACATATTCTTACTGGAAAGTCAGTGTGGTGTTGCACGTAGACAAAGCTGCTGGGCTGATAAACAAGGTTATCTTGACAGCCTACGCGTTAGCAACAAAACATTGTCACATAATAAACTGTTTGCTCCTGGGTAACCATTTAGTTAATTACAAATGTAGCACTGTGAAAAGTGAAGCAGAATAGTTATGATTGATCATATTTGTCATTCTCCTTTAGCTAACTAACTACACTTGTGAAAGCCCCAAAAGTCTTCATACATTTGTTGTGAAATTGCCTTCTCCAAACCTTTTCAGATTCTCAGTACAGATGTTTGTCTGCTTGTCACCAGTAATGAGCCAACTGTTGGCAAGGGTTGATATACTAAAATTTTCTCATATCTTGTCAGAAGGTAAATAAAGGCTTCTTCCTGTTAACAGGGATGTAAGAGAAAGGAGCTGTTGTAAGAATGTCATTGGCTGAGCAGCAGGAACACTGTATTTGAGCAGGTTTTGGGGTTGGAGTTTTCTGGTAATCTTAACTGTCCATTAGGAAAAAAGGGAAAACGTCTGTAGAGACACCTGCTACATGTTGATTGGTTCAAGAGGTTGTTAAGTGTTTTGTTGTTTTTTTTTGTTTTGTTTTGTTTTTAAAGTCATTGAATATTCAACCTCATTATTATTGGGAAAATCACCATACATGTAGTGGGAGATGCATGAATAAGCAGGGCTAATAACATTTTAATTAAGGATCTTTCAAAGTTAAAAGAATGATTAAGAGAGAAAACACGTGAAAACAATTTTTAATCATTGTTATTCATAATTTTATCAACTTTAAAACATTTTTTTAAACAATAATTAGTTTAATTGTTTTAGTGCAGAGGAATTTTTTGAGGCTCTTCTCTTTTTGAAAGGGAGAGGAAGGGAGCGGATGAACTTTGAGAGAATAAATGTGACAGGACTTAATGTATTTACCTTTTCGGTACTGTAGAAACATAAAATGGAACTGTACGCACAAATTCTGTGAAATGCACTACAGTGATGGAGCTTGCGTGCTGGGGCCTCCCCTTCCTCGTTTGCTCCAAATAAGCCTGCGCGATGTTATCTCCCACTGCTCTCAGTTTGGCACACCGCTACGGGGTCAAGCACTTATTCTTGTATGGAAAATCACTTTAGACTGTCGATATCCAACTAATCCTGTCATCTATTAAACATTATGTTTATGTTGGTCTGAACTTTATGGCGAAATATATCTCATTATTATTTCACGAAGCCCAATCGATTGCGCTAGCCAGCCGTGCCGAGTGCATATTAATCGGTCCACACCGCGCTAGAAGGCTGGGGGGGTGGGGTGACGGGGGGTTCTGCTGCTGCCTTCAATCCCAAGTGACACCTTCCCTCGCATGCTTTCCGAAATATACACGCGCCCTTGGATTTCATTCCCGTTGACCCTTTGGGGTTACCATGACAGCCCGTTAACCTCTTATAAACCCACAGCTCAGCTTTGAACAGAACTGCTAGGCCGTGGCTTAACAAATGCATAATCAGAGTAAATGGAAATGAGGTGTGAGTTTCCTCTCATAGACACTGGCAGCGTGCTGTAAGAAGCTAACCCACGGACTGTAAAGTAGAGCCCTGTGCGGGGTTGTGGGAAGTGTCTCTCGAAGGTCACAGGCCCTGTTTTGTGGATAGCGGAGATTGGGTTGCCGATAGATTTCACTCCTCGAGATTAGCCTTCCCCGTGCCCTTGGGAACTTAAAAAGAGACCGATCATATCTCCCTCTGGTGGCAATAACCACACCAAAAGTCCATTAAAAATCCATTTGGGGCGTAGGTGTGCGCATGAAGTGGAAATCGCCCCTCTAAAGAGGACATCTCTCCTCCCCGACGTTCTTGTTCAGAAAGGTCATTTGGAACCGAGGCGGCAGGTCAAACCGCTGCCTCCCCAGGAGAGGACAGGGCTGGGGTGAACACTTTCGAAATGGAATGGGTGGGGGCATGTGTGGGGGGGTCAGGATATGATATATGGTGTGACCTGCTTTGGCCATTTAGGTTTAGAAACACTAAATGAAGTCAAGGTCTGTGTGCTATCTCTGGATTTTTAACACTTGAACAGGGTAATAATAATGACTGGCATTTTTATAATGCCTTCCAGGGATCTCAAAGTGATTTTTAGAGAGGGGAGGGGAGCGGGTGACTCACCCCAGCCGCCACCAATGCTCAGCCCCCACCTGGGAGATGCACAGCAGCCATTTTGCGGTAGAAAGCTCCCCACACATCAGCTGAAGTGGAGCGGGAGGGAATTTTATAAACTGGAGTGATGACTGGACAGCCGAACGGGGGATCGTAGCTTGGATACATAGAAACATACCAACTGTTTGTATGTGTAAAAACACCACAGGCACTTTAATGACCACAGTGAGTCAGGACATCGGTTTTAAATTCTAATAAGTCAGACAGGCGAGAGATGATGAATGACAATGGAAGCTCTGGACAGCCTCAGTAAACATGCAGCTGTTTCAATGGACAGCATGTGCACTGGAAGACACATAAGGGTCTGCAGAAAAGGGAGTCTTCTGAAGAGTAAATAGCAGCAATAAAGATTGCCTCCTCCTCCCATCCTGATAGTTTTTTGCGAACTGAAGGCTATTAAAACCCAGCGGTTGTGTTTCGGAGGAATGCAGCGGGAGGGCCTCCAGCCGCAAGAGGAAGCAGCGGGACTGACGGTGAGAAACACTTTCACCTCAGAGGACTGGGCCCGAAGCTCACACTTTTTTTACGAAGAGAAGGGCTCTAATCGCACCGGTAAGTGCTCCACCTGATGTGAGATGTGTAGTGTTGTATTTTAAAGTCTTTGTTTGTTAAAAGCTTCCACTTAAAATGGAGAGTTTTTTTTTTAATCTTAGCTGGTTAAAAGGAGGCATTGCGAAGGACCCGCTTGCATAAATTACCTCCCTTTTCCTCGTTCAATGTACCTCCTCCTCCGCCAATCGAAAAATAGATCCCATCGCTTTGTTTGCTTCTCTTATGATGTCTAATCACCAGGCACTTACTGGTAGCGTAGTGCTGCATTAGATTGTTAACTTCCACCTTTAATTTGAACCCAGCTCCTTTTAATTTATTTACCGCTGATGTATTTGAGCAACTTCATAAATGTCAGGAAAAAAGTAATTATTTTTTGGAAGTGTAACCTTGAATATATCTTTCTAAATGGATTAACAGGATTTAATTTAATTCCTGAGAAGTATTGCTTCTGTAGTTTTGAATTAGCGCAGGATTAGCGCAGAGCGATATTTACCAGCACACATGTGTTCTACTGCATTAAATTAATCCCCTTTGTTATGATTGTTGGTCTCACTCTAGATTTCCAAAAGGCTTTAAAATAGCATTCGGCATTACCTTTTCAAACAGATGATAAATTAAATTAAATTAAATTTCACAAAAAGAAACTTCTTCACCTTTGAGTCAAAACATTTATTTCATTTCATGTCCTGGTTTTAATAAGGCACCATGCAAATGCCTGGGCCTTTTTTTCGTCTCTCAGTCTTGTCCTCCAGGCAGGTGGTTGGTAGCAGGACCAGCGTTTCATGACAGAACAATGAAGCTGGCCTCGTGAAAGCGGCCTGAAATCTGACAGCTCTTCAGGGGGAGTGAAGAGACGGTCGTGTTTACCGCCCATTCTGATACCTGCTCTCTGTCAGAGGGCAGACCTCCTTCCATGCCGAAGCTGAATCGGTTTCCTCCAGCTCTTCAGAAGAGTGCAGGGTGCTTTGATGGGGACCTCCACACCTCCTCTCTGCACCAAGCTCCATTAGAGTCTGAGGTGTTTCGTTTCCTCACTCGGAGGCACGTGTTGAGAAACAGACTCTGTTGGCTGCAGGGAATGTTGCTTACGACGAGTTAGAGACCTTCCACATGCGTCCCCACCGTTGGTAACGCCATTACCCATCCGCGTCATGATCAGCATGACACCTGGTCCTTTTTGGTAGCAGGCGCTAACGGAAAATTTGTGCGTTCAGTCATGCTGCAGCTCCACTCGGGTCCCCAGGTTTTCCATTAGGATTCGTTAACCTTCGTCTCCGTGGTGGATAGAGGTGGAGGCGGGGAAAACATTGGCACACAGGAAGGTGAGAGACTGCCGATAAGGGGTCGGCAAGGTGGAGGACAACTTCAACTTTTGACCTCAGAGAGGAAGCCACAGGGATGCAAACAGGAAGAGCTCACAAACGAGGCCTGGACCCTGCGGCAGGCATAGGAACCTTCAGACTTGCTCCCCCATACCTTCTCAGATGGGGAACTCAATGAGGAGGAGAGGGTCGCTGTGTTGTCAAAAAAGGTTTTGCTGTTTTAACAGGTCATTTCCCAGGGGTCTCCACGGGCGCCGTCGACCCCGACTGGCACCTCACAGAGTGCCTACAGCTCTTGGCAATGCCAAGTCTTAAGAGCGGAGGCTGTAGGCAGGTCACGCTCCAGCAACAGAGAGGTCACCGCCGCACCCGCGGGAGTCCAGCGTTCAGTGAGTTTGATGTTGCCGTGGTTACCCCACGGTCACAAGGAAAAAAAGAACAGTGCAGACACCACACAGGTCATTTCCTGATTTCACATGAGAAACAGCAGCTCTGATGGACTGGTGTATTTAACGGGAGCTTGTGACAGAAAGGCAAAGAAACTAAAAATAGACTTAAAGTACCCCTGACATGCTCTCTAACAGCGGTAAGCTGGCATCATTCATTTATCCTTTGTCAGGGCTTATGAGGAAAATACATTTTCAGAACTGAACAGGCACAGGAGAAAATAATTAAACAGAACCCGTCCCTGAAGCTTTTCATTGTTCTAAACTGAACAATGTCCAGTTGCATTTCCGTCTCTTGAATAAAAATTTCACGCCTGCGTGGCGTGCGAAAAAAGAATGGGTGCGTATCTCGTAAGGACCAAAGATGCAGACGGTTGCAGTTCTACAGCCAGATTAAATGACAAATAAACATGTCTTTCAAGGAAAAAAGTAACACGGAGAATGTCACAAAGAAGAGTGGTCCTGTCGCAACACAGCGAGTGGCTGGTCTTGGCGTAATGACACATCTGATCACGATGACGGCTTCCTCCGAGCGCCACCGCCTGTCTCCGCTGAAGTAGGTGCGTCCCGTGGGATGAATGCGGGGAAATGAGCGAGGACTTGCTGTTTTCACAAATTCGTCTTAATTAGGCCTTAGATGAGACACGTTCGGAGACTCATCATTTCATTCTTCTGCACTCCTTCTTTCTCAAGAACAAAAAAACAAAAACTTTAGAGCCAAAGTGTCAGGGATGGAAAGCCGTCTCAAAAATATGACAACAGATGACAAGAGGGCCCGCTGAAAATTCAAGTAGCTGACGAGCATTGGCTGCCATTGTGTGTGAATACAGTGTGACCGCCATTTTCCTCATTACATGACATACCCCAGTGGCTGCATAACCAAAAGCTGGATTGATTGGTCTTTCCAAAACAAGACTATCCAAACACAACGCCCCCTTAATTACGTTTGTTTCAATATATGTAGAAGGAAGATAAAAGCCGAAATGTCGCTGGCGTCACTCTGAAATGTCGTTTCTGTCACTTTCCAACAAGCCTAATTGGTCGGAACGTTCAGACCGAGAGCAGGGAACTTTACATAGTGACTCTAATGAACTGCACGTTTTAATTAGCGCTCGCCCAATAAATGGCCTTTGTCGTCGGTCACCGTGGGAATCCGTGTCCCTGGGATCAACCCGACGTCTTTCATGTCTTTCTGACGCCCTGATCCATCCCTGAATGGCGTTTAGACAGATAAACACAAAGTAAAACGGTTATTAACCGCGCAAGTGCAAAATCACTAAATGAACGATCGTCATTAAACAAAGGCTAAAAAAAATGCCAGGACTGATTTATATGTGTGCATTACATTCCGAGGCACAAAATGCAGCCCTGTTGTTCTGAAACTGATTTAATGTCTCTAATTATCAATCAACAGGACAGCACAGTTATCAAACACAATATGCCCACAAACATTGCCTCATAGGCATCCTTATATTTTTTTCCCTTCGGGGGGGGGGTTAAATATGGAAATCCTTCATCATTATTCATGCATTATAAATGCAGATGATTAAAGGAAATTACAGCATCTATCATTCTATGGATTCGGCGTATAAATCAAGCCCCACGTCCCTCTCGCCGAATGCCGTCGCGGTGACAGAGGTTTGGCTTTTTCCGCTGAGGGAGAGAAATGATTCAGGGGAGGGCCGGGGCATGTGGCATTAATCTCTGCGGAGCAGCAGTGACCAGGGTACTATCAACACGCGCCAGTCGCGGTCGGGCCGCGGTGGCTTTCAGCGGGACTCATTGTGCACAGGGGGGCAGGTTGACAAAGGGCCGGCGTATCCGTCACGGGGTGAATGGGACAGGGACTCGGTGAGACCTGGCCCCCGCGAAGGCAGAGATGAGCTCAAAAGCACGCGCGTGTGTGTGCCTCGGTGCGGAACGAGGCCCTGGGATCGACCCAGAAATCGCACCGACTATTATGACCGCGTAGTCGCTGTCTGTGAGACAGCGCTGTAATAACCGGTGCCATCTGGAGCAGTGCTGAAATAAAAATAAAAAAAAACTAGTGCTGTGTTAGCCTCCAGGATTACATGAGAAAAGGAGAGTTATGCTCTGGCAAGGGGGCAGGGAACAGTCTGAAGAGGCAGGGCTTCAGTCTGTGGCAGCTGGCCAGTGACTCCACCGGCCTGGCTGCTATGGGAGGCTCATCCCACCACATCAGGGTCCAAACACGGCACTTCTTCAGATTGCATTCCTACACACACCTGCCTGTATGTTCTTTTCTGGCCGAGCACAAGTGTGGCATCCTCAGCTTAGGGGTAGAATAGTCCATAAATTAAAATGCATTGCCATATATGCAGCCTATATGTCTGTTGTGTGTAGTCTGTGATTAAGATCAGGAGGAGGCCACACTCAGCATGGTTTAAACACTGAGATGATGTTGAACCATGCTAAACCTGCTCAGTGGACACACCCATGTTCTGTCCCTCAGCAGCAGATCACTGTTGTTGCTCATACTTGCGATGCGTGACGTGGACTTGCATGATTTTTTTTTTCTGTGTCTATTTGTTTTTTAATATTTATTTTTTGTAAAAGCACTGATGTGAAAATGCTTTTGCAGGTTCCTGTCTGTGGGGTGTTTTCTGGCAGGCAGTCACGAGGACGGGATGACAGACCAAGCAGATAATGCCGTTCCTGCGGGGGGCTGACGAAGAGCAACTGACACCGCGTCACGCAGCGAGGCGTGTCACCTGCGGCGTGCGTAACAGTGCGCACACTCACACACACACACTCACACACACACACACACACACACACACACCAGTGGCGGCTGGTGAGGTGGAAACAGGGGAGGCTGAAGCATTACCTTTAAATCTATTGTTACTTTCAACCTGTTCCCCTTTATCCTCCTGAATTAACAATAAAACAAATAATTAAACAATCTCACATTGTAGTTTTCGCAAGCACACAAACTACAGACAATCTGCGCAGTTTCGCGAGCATAATAATTTACTCTATTTACGCAATTGGTGTCGATTAATCTGTGAATTATTTGTTTTATTGTTAATCAGGGAGGATAAATGGGAACAGGTTGAAAGTAATGATAGATTTAAAGGTAATGTTTCAACCTCCCCTGTTTCTAGGTCACCAGCCACCACTGACACACACACACACACACACACACACACACACACACACACACACACACACGCAATTTCAGTCCTAGATCATCACAACTGAGCATAGACATTCATCCTCAGGACCACAGATGGAAGGAAATGGTTTGGATTCTCATATTATCCTTGAAGGTCTTCATCAGATCAAAAATTCACTCATCGACACACAGTACAATGGTCTGTTTGCAAGTCTTGTGCACTATCTCCCGTACATTGCCTTAGATTCAAATAATCTGCATGATGACAGTAGATCCCAGTAATGATCACTGAATCTGGAATAGTTTCTGGTGACTTCACGTAGCGGTCGCAATTCAGAACAGGGTCAGCAAAACAGGTCTAAGGATCACTAGAGCACAGCTCTCAGCTTCACTCAAAGAAAAATGCTGATTTTTGTTTTTTTTTAATGATTTATGATGATGGAAAATACCAATTAAGATATTGCAGCCTTTTTTCCAGGAATTGTGTGTTTCCATAGTTGTTTACGTTGCATAAAGGAATTAGAACTGTGTAGCTTTCTGAGGATATTAGCCATTCATTCTACATTTCACATATTTGTTTAGCAGGGTCTCTTTACCTGAGTCACTCACAGTTTCCATTTTTATATATGACTGGTTTGTACTGAAGCAGCTTTTTCAAGGCTACTACAAGAGCAGTGGCCCAGCTGCAAATCAAACCTGCAATATCATAATTATATACAGTAGATATAATGTACTGTATAATGTATAACTACATCAACCTTGAATACACTTATGTGTTTGAGAGAAGGCTTATCCACCAGGGTGGGAATCAAACGTCCATCACGTTCAAATAAATCATGGAAAAACAAGCGTGTGTACTGCAGAGCTCCAGCGAGGAAGCAGAGAAATAAAGTTAGATATTCATAACACTTTTGACCACTGACAGATTGTAAAATATCAAGACTTTTTATAGATTTTTTTTTCCAAAAACAACCCTTCCCCGCTAAGATCCGAACTGCCCCCTTGTTAAATAAAGCTGTCTTGTATTGTGTCGGTAACAATGCCGTAAACAGTGAAAGTTTC